>JAUMHD010007500.1:0-10593 GCA_032359135.1 Ulvella scutata
TTGCATTGTTGAGTCCATGTTTGTAGGGTCATTGCCCCCCCCCCCCCCCCGCCCCCGCTCGGCGCCCAGTCATATGAAGGCAATATGCATGGTCTTGGGATGACCTGCAACAAGTCAGCTGCGTCCTGCTATCAAGTGCTATCAAGGGAATGTTGTACGCAAGAGCCCAGTTTCAAGTTCTGGTCCGGCCAGAGCCACCTCTCATCTTTTCTTCGAGCTACTGAGCCATTTTCTTATCCGAATGGTTCCGCCACTACGGCATGGAGGCTGCAGCTCTAATCCAGTATGCATAGTTCATGAATAATACATCCCATATTTGCATAATTGCTGCATTCGCACATGGACAATGATTGCAAATTGGCTGCAAAAGACCTACCTAGCGCTTGTACTGCACCCCCCCCCCCACCCCCAACCCTTACTTTCTGGCATTCGGCTTTCTGTCCTTCGGAACCAAGGGTGCAACCACTTGGAACGTTTACGACAAAGAACTGAATCGAAAACCACGCCATATTGAGAAAGGACTTATGGCTCAGCCCACCCAAAGGGGGGAAAGGACATACGCCCACGAAGCACACGTGACAAGGGAAACAAACACACCTGTAGGCTCCAGAGAACGCCACGTGTACCATGTTGCAAGCACAGGGGCGCTGTCTGCAACTTCTACTCCGTATGGAGAGGTCCCGGATACAAGACCTTCTGGATTCTGTCTTTCGTTCCCTGATTCGTGAACCTGTGTGCTTGAACCGACTGTTCTGTACACCACAACCACGAACTATTCTTTCTTATCAACCACGATGTGGTGCTTCCTGCTTCTAAAGTTCACGTTCAGCAGATGTCTTCAACTCAGCGGTTTTCAGGTCTCGTTACGATCTGTGTAGCGGGACGTCTTGTGTATTGTTGTAGATGGCATGAGCCGGAGTAACTCTGCTGTGATGCTACCTAAACCTTCCACTCACCTGTCCGCGGACTGAAACACGCAATACAGTCGTTCATGTTGAGTTTACTTGCAAAGTTCCGCCTGGAGTGTCCAACGATGGAGTGGTCAGAGTGAGTAGCCGACAGCCATGTGCATGGTGCTGCTGGACGAGTTTACGACAAGCCTCGACCAAACACGTCCCGGGAAAAGCAAAATCAGCACTTCAATGTAAGTTTTGTGACTCTATATCTGATGTAGTCACTCTAAAGGTAACTTTGTCTGCATTTCACATCACAACAACCCTCCCTCCAGCTCAGCGCCACACAAACCACAACGTACATTCTCTGGCAGTGTCGCAACAAACAAAATCCTGCTAACGTTCTCCGTGTATATGAAGCGCTGGTACATACAGGCTTAGTAGCAGAGGTGCATTCTGGAAGGAACTGCTCTATGAAAACTGCTTCAGTGAACTGCGAGTTGTTGACGATTCATCGAGAGTGAGGAAGAGCGGGTATGAACCACAATTGCTAGCAAGTAATGACATGGGCTCGTTCGCTGAGTGCAGTGGCTGCGAGGGTAATGTAAATCTGCTGTCATCGGCACAATGCTGTCCTTCGACGTCGAGCCCTCAAGCTCTGCACGTGCTGTTGCATTCTATCTGAGGGCCGAACAGTGCTAGCTACCTGCAGCACTGAGAAAAGGTCCTTCAACGTGTTCACGAGCGCCATACTTACCACCTCAATCGTTTAAAGGCTTGACGTGCGTATGCAGTATCAAATTGTCGAGGTGTTTTCTCCTTGTGGAGTTCATGTGTTGTGACTGGTCACTTTCCTCTGCACTGGACAGGAAAGCAGTAGATCACAGCAGTCCGGGGGTATTATCATTCAAGAGTAACAATGCTCTAGCAGGCTTGATCTGCGCAGGTGTGGCGCCTCTTCGCCTCGTGGTCCCATACTGCCTCCTCACAACGCAGGTCCTCAAACGTCCTCCCGGCGGCATTCTTCGCACGTATGACTGGCTCGTATCGCACACACTGCGTTGAAGTCATTGTTTGTCGGTTTAGCTACGCAGAATAGGTCTCAGAGAGCTCAGGCTCGGGGCACATGCTGTCTTCGCGCTTCTTCCATATTTGGTTCCAGCGCATCGAGACCTTTGCATTGTGCCGCCAGCGTTCGCGCAACGACTACTGAGTATCATTTAGAGTTGTTTGTAGCGGCACACTGCCTTGCATAGGCCTTGGATATGTTCAAGGACATCGCGAGACAGCCACTAGATCGATGTGAGCACAGTCGATAGCCCGACAGTCTACAGCAGTCACATCGCAAGTACTATTTATCCTTTACTCTTTTATATTCTGTTGCAGATTCCGTATGGCTATAGCTTGGCTTTGTTGCTAGCCGCTTTTCCTCCTTTTTGTTCTCTTCATGGCCACACCGCCAAGCTTATTCCTCCCTGAGGTCACAGCGCCCGCACCAATCAGCACAACCCCCGCTGTCACTCCTCAAGGGCCTACAGATGTAGGTGTGTCGCTATAGCTTGGGGCTTGCCCTGAAGATGTGCTGGGCCTGGAGCATTCGGAGCAGGCTGTGGTCAACTCTGTCCCTTCAGTCTGCTCCGTATGTCCTTGACTACAGCTGCGGAAACAAAGTCGGCATACAAGGCTGCAAGATGGTTACTGTCATGTACTACTCCATGTTTGGCGGTGTGTCAGTACCTTTGGCACAAAGAAGTACAACGCACGCCACCTCGGGTATCCAAACCAAGTTGCCAGTGCTCAGAGAGGCTGCGAATTAACTGCTGAAGAGCAGCTGAGCCTCCATGTACCAGTCATCGTTTTCGCGCCCATCAACAGAAACAGCAGCATCGTGTTTGATGTCTTTGATGTGACAGAAAAAATACACGCTATCAGAGAACGCTGTGAAAGTTTCTCCAGTGCAGGCGGCGGCACCAATGCTACCACGATCAACAACGAAGGCGCAGAGTTTGGTAACACAGGAGCACCTACGAACAGCCCCCTAGCTCCTATCCCAACAGAATCTCCCGATAGTACCCCAGTAGCCACTCCCTTACCACCACCCGCACTGCAGCAACTGCCGTCTGGGCCAGTACTCACACCGTGGTATGAAGATCCCATGAAGGTGATCCCGATAGGGGTTGCAGCAGCGGTGCTGCTCCTGTTGGCGGCTTTCGTGATAGGGTTGTGTGTGAGGCACCGCAATCGACGTAAGAGGCGAAGAGAGATCGCCGTACAAGACGGCGCTGCACAGATGGAGCCTGCAAGCCTTCCCACTGCTGCAGTGGGGCCTGTGTACGCACATCATGGGCAGCCACACGTGCATGTGGAAGCCATGTATTGCCCTGGAACTGATGTTCGTGTTGAGGCAATCGCTGAAGAGAGTGTTTCAGGGGTTGAGACACGGGATGACTCTGAGAATGGTAGGGCGGGCCCGCCCCAGTGGCCACCGCCGCAACCAACATCAGCCTTGCCGGCACAGCCGGCCGAGCTAGCTGTGTTGAAGGTGGCTTCAAGGTCTGAGGTGTCACATGGGCAGTCCGCAAGCAGCGGTGCGGTTGCTTCCACATCATCTCAGCAACAGCCTGTGGGTAGTAGGGGTGCCGCTAGTGCTTTGGACGATCGGACAGAAAGATGGGTTCACCACCACATGGGTTCGACACATAGTACTAACAAGGATAGTGCTGATGGCCAATCGACACAGGAGCTACGAACACTCTCTGAGAGGCTCCAAGACAAGTCACCGAAGAAGTCTATTGTGAAGACGATGACAGGCAGACTGCTGAGAACTTCGTCTGCAGAGATGCTGAGGTATGTTCTCCTTTGTGCTCTTGCTCCCTATGCTGTTGTGACCAGACTCAAACAAGTGAGAAAGTGGCTGCACACACCAACATTTACAACAGGCACAGGAAGAAGTATGTACAGATTTCGAGGCTCCTGCAGCTCGCTAGCTGTGGCCTGTGTTCTTCCTGCTAGGCTTTCAGAGCCATGATGTAGGAAACAACCAAGAACGATGCAAATGTGAATGCCGTAAACGTCTGGCAAAAGAATCTAGCGTCTTTATATCTGGAAAATATGCCGCTGTTTGCAAGAACCTTCAAAAACTGGTTGTCCTGTGGTGTTTGGAAAAGCACCAGCAGCACAGAGCCAATCGCCAGCGGCAACCTCCACTGCGCAGCAACGCACACCGCCTCTACAGCTAGAAATGCATATGGCCAGCCAAATTGCACGTCGAAGCCGGTTCTCCTCTCTGCTCTGCACGTGGCTGCTCGTGCCTGCGCAGGTCTCCTTGCTACCCCAACGTACGGCCTACAGCAACAAGCATGATAGTTCAGAGCTTATCAGTCACATTTCATTGCGCGCAGCTTAGACTGAGTCTAGAGAGGCTCACGGTCGCATCGAGTTCACAGAATTCGCAAGTATATGGACCACACCTCTGCTTAATGCTCCGACCTAGTACTGATGTCACTGCAGTTGCCATATCTGTGTTATACGCGGACTATTTCAGATGATATGATCGTAGAGTGTCTGGCACCACCGTACGTGCGTTCGAATGATATGGTCGGCGACCACGCGCTGCTTTCAGAATCGTGGCCGCTTGCGAATTTCCTAACCCTTGTGTATGTCTATGATACTTATACGGTATGGTGACATGCCATGTGGCGACAAGCCTCTACCTATGCTGTCAACTCAATACGAAACTCAGGTTGAGTGCACCTGTGGACATGCCAAAACCCTGCCCACGCCTGGCTTGGTGGAGAGCCCGCGGCCGGCTGTTGCATTACGCGGGCGGGTCCACAACAATTAACAAGCGCGTTGCAGATTTTTTCTAAATATCACCGTTACAGCTGTGCTCGTTAGTACGAGAGCCTGCTATATAAATGAAATCTGCTATGTCACGGCAGATAGTTTGTTACTGGTCTCGAATAGGTCCAGGGTGATGGAAATTTCCGGTCTGTAAAGGTTCGTTCCAGACTGATGGGAACGACTTGCGTGATGTTCCTATTGTACCATTCGAATGGAGGGGTAGGTGTTTGTGCATATTGCTCCCGGCTGTTCAAGATTTCCCATCTACCCACTTTGGGGTTGTTACAACCATCGAAGGAAGATATGGCCATGAACTGCATTTTGAAAGCACCATTTAGACATTTTTTACATCACGACAATGAATGACGAAAACTGTTTCGAAGTTCGCGAACATGTTGGCCGCGTACTACTGCACCATTACCATAACTGCACTAAATGTTGGCCTCTCGCATGGTTCTTTATTTGGGACTGAGAAATGTATATTTTTTCAGGGTGGTAGGTACCGATGCAGTACTTACTGCAGCCCAACTTTTGGTGCTGGTACGGTACTCGTTTGAGCTTATTGCACTATAGTGGCATACGTTACATTCGGGTTCATGCCCATTCACTACCTTTCCGGTTTGAACAAGAGTGGCACACGTTACGTGCATTTCACAATGGTATAGCCACCAGAAACCCTTCACGCACACGGCCCAGGAGGTCAAAGAACATACGCCAGGTGGCTCGTGCCAGACTGGGATGCGAGTTTCAGGGTTCCGGGCGTGAGAACCGAATCGGGCACAATATATTCGGGTGCATAAACCGGGTGTGTAAAAGCAGACCACGACTGAGATCCAGGTCCCTGCCCCGCCCCAGCATCCCAACAACCCTACCCGACGTAATACTAACAAACTTGCGCGCTGCTATTCATTTGAAGTGCTGTGCTGAAGTCTGAGCCCCCCCTCCCCTCCCCCCCCCCCCCTCCAATGTGTTACGATCGTAGGCGAATCTACTAAATCAGTGACATCATCGCTCATAGTGGTAGAATACGATCATACCCGATCGGGCGCTTTTAGTATTAGCACAGAACACAACAGAATGACCCCCCACCCCCCGGAAAGAGATGAGAACTTCCCTCACCCCCACTGCTGCGCTGCAGGGTGCCCCCGGTGCTGTGTGGGTGGTGTAGGCTCACCCGCAAGAAGAGGCTGTGCTTTGCGTTGGATTTTCTGCACCAGGAGTTGAAGGTGTTCTGCCAGTACTACGAACTTCTGAGCCCCAGCACCCGCCGATTTGGGCCGAACAGCGTGGTACATTTTGCCAAGGACTTGAGGTCTGACGTGCGGAGCCCCTTCTTTCTGATCGTTTTTGTTTTGCGGTCTTTGTTTCAGTTTCATTGATTTTTCAACTGTTCTGCTCGCTCTGTTACTTATACTTTGTTTCTTTTTGAATGCTTATGAGCTTTTGTTTTTGTAGAAGGAACCGTTCTGGGAAAGACTGTCGTGATGGTGCTGTTGTGCCATTCGAGTGAAGTGGTGGATGTTTTGTGTTAGTTGCTTTTGGCTATTTGGGTTTAAACCTATTCATTACCTTTCTGGTTTGTAAGGTGGAGAAGGAACCGTAAGCCACAAACGGTTTATGTCCGTTGCTTGCTTCTTTATTTTCACGTTCGTCTTTTTCTTCTTTGTTATGGGAATTTGACATTTTCGTACACTGTGACCTTCACGCACAAAATCCGAAAGCAAGAGCAGCTACTGTAAGCTTTGAGGTGGACCGATGAACTGAGAATAGTATCGGCGATACCGATCCGATACCGTTAACGAAGTATCGATGTATCGGACCCCGTTAAGTAGGGCCGATATATCGTCCGATATATCTGTTGCCACTGTCTTCCAGTACGATGCTCTACCATTGCGCTGAGCACTACAATACACTGCCCTATAGCAATCATCAATAGCTTTGTATGTCTTCTTCGTTACACTGAAGAACCAGCCCTTTTCAGACGAGCTGGAAGAGGCCTCAAGCCCTCTGTCGAAGCCTCTGACATGGTTTCTACGTATTTTAATCACAAACAATAACACGGTAGCACCCCAGGATGCTATTACGGGTCTTGAGGCGCTCTATTGCTCCTAACTCGCCTCCTCTGGCCTTTCATGTGCCGTACAAGTATTCTGTTCGACTTAACGAGGTATCGGTGCAATCCATACCCCGAAATTTGTGTACGGATATTTGGACCGATATATCGCCGATACTAATATCGGTGATATTATCGGTCATCGGTCTACCTCAAAGCTTAAGCTACTGGCAGATAATAAACTTATGGGCGCCCGAAACCGTTTTGTACAGGAGGAGGTGGCGTTGAAGTTCTTCACAGAGGAGAGTGCCGAGGCTTCGGGCGTTGCGGTCACTGCTTACCTGCTGGCAGACCCCAAAGCACGGGCCGCCATGCATGGTCCACCTGTAGCCATCCCGGAGCCGACGCCCTTGACAGTCCCCCCTCCCGCCGCCCTCCTGAACTCCCCCCACTCCACCCCTCCCGCCAGCCCCGTGCAGTCCCCCGAGAGGACGCAGCAGGCTGCGGCGGGGACTTTGCCCTCGATGCCACAGAACTGCCAACATGAGCCGGGAGAACCGGTGCAGTATGCATTTCCCCCATGCGTTGTCAGCCCCAGGGGAAATAGTCTGTACAACTGGGCGCAGTTCATGCGTAAGGAGACGGACCGAAAGCTGGCATGCATCGTGCGCCCCCCCCCCTGCCTTATTCAACGTCTGCTTGCTCTGTTTTCCCCACCCACCCTCCCTATTTCTGCCTCTCCCCCCCCCCCTCTCCCCCCTGCCCCGCACCCAGCAGCCGGTACCTTGCCAGGCCAGGATGCGAACAGGTATCGCGCACAAAACAAGGTCCAGTGGCAGTCATCGGTAGTGGGGGGCTGGCTGTTTGTTGTGCTTGTCCAATGTCTGCCTCACTGAGCCTCACTTTGAACTCCTTGCGGCCTGCATGCCATGCATGTGCTGTGTCCATCGAGATGCACAAAATTACTCAAGCTCGTGCGCAGCCACACCTCCAATGCATGGAACTCATGCATGATTACATGTGTCGGTGCAGGCGTTGGTCGGGGTGGCTAGGTCGGTGGCGAAGCTGCACGCGGCCGGATACGTGCACGGGAACATCAAGGCGAAGAATATCCTAAGGCTGACAGCACAGCAGCAGTGGGTGATATGTGACTTTGACTGCAGCGCGCCGATAGGTGCTGCTTCAGTGTCTGTAACATGCCTGCCTGTCTCTCTGTCTTTGCTCCTCTCCAGTGCGCAGACAGCAGGATGAATTACTGTACAGAAATCTCTCTATATCTCGCTCTGCTCAATTACGTAAGGCTTACGTAACAATGTGATATATTGCGTAATTACGAAGTTGTATGCATGCATGCAGGGAAGAGGGTCCAGGTCGTGTGTACGTCATACTACAATCCTCCGGAGGCCGCACATGCGCAAGCTTGCCAGCAGGAATTCATACTTGCAAGCACGGCGACCGACATCTGGTCCGTCGGGATTCTTGCGCTCGAGCTCCTGAGTCATGTGCGGGACCCAAGCAGCACACGGCCCTCGAGCCCGGGGGTGGAGCCCCCCCCGCGAATCAACTCCGCATGGGGGTCCGAATTCGGCGAGCGGGAGGCGGGCGGAACTTCCGGCAGGGGGCTGCCCCGACACGGGGGTTGGTCGCCGGAGCAGCGTCTGCCGTGGGAGGGTGAGTCAGCTGATGCTGAGTCAGCACGTCAGAAGCTAGGGCAGTTGAGGGGGGTGGTGCTGGCGTGCGTGGATTGCGACCCGGCAAAGCGGCCGTCAATTGGAAGGGTTTTGGTCGCTTTTGAGAAAGTGCGGAGGGATATTTTGCGGACAACCCCAACAAAGGGTAGATAAAGGTAGATAGTCCGGCTGTGTTTCAAGCTTGGTGGATTAGGTTCTGGTGGCTGGTGTTTTGTAGGCGAACAAGCTTTTTAGTTTCAAAGAAGAAGTGTTGAATGGGTATCCTCGTACAGATGATGAGTATTGGTCAAATAGCCTACGCACATGCAGGCCAGGCTGTGCTGGGGACGACTTTCGTGAAGTTGCAGTTGCTACAGTGTTATGCAGTGAAGTGAGTGGGAAGTTTTGGGTTTTGGTGTGTGTGTCTTCTGGTTATTTGGGCTTGTGCGCATGCACTGGATTCTCACTGTTTTCAAGAGAGACATATTCTTTTCCGTCGCAGCCAAGGGGCGCAACAAGTGCAAAAGACCGTAAGCATCTTGTAACTTTGTGCCTCAAGGAGAAGAGAACACAGCAAGAGGACGCTCACGAGCGCACCTTTCTTACACACCTTTATTTTATATGTGAGCAAATGGAGTGAACGCTTCATTGGTAGGCGCACGACACGGTAGCACACATACTTTTAGGAGCATCTTCAAGAAGGTACCTATGTGTGGAAATAGAGTGCACGCAAGGGGTGCTTGGGAGGGCCTGAGTGAGGTTGTCGGGTCCGGAGGGAACCCTGATAATCCTCCTTCAAGGCTTGCCATGCCTCCTGTGCGGTCTTGGCGCGGGCCACGAGCGATTGAAGCACACCGGCCACATGCAGCTGCAGCCGGGCCCGACAGAGCAAATCCTGCTCTAATGCTGCTGAATCGTTCTGGGCGGGAGCAGCGTCCAGCACCTTGTCCAGCCTGTCTTGCGTGATGAGGTAGGCCCTCATCAACTGGGACCAAGTCCTATAGTCCCCATCCCGAGTCAGCTTCGGAATCTTCAAGCTGCTGTCCGTCATCGTTACGTAAACGGCAGGGTAGTCTCAGTCGTCTTGGTAGAACAGCGCCAGACGAAGATGGATCACGTCAGAGTGATGAGCCCATAACCTGTGATGAACAAGGTGTTAGCACACTACACCTTAGGAAATCAGGAAGACTACATTACAAAATGAGCTATCATACATGATCAGATATGGTACATGTCAAACACCATCATGACCATACGCTAGTCTCATACACACTCATTTCTCATAATGTTGGAACACACCTGTGATGAATGTTAGGTATGTCAGATACCTCAACTGATCAGGAAGACTACGCCTGATCCATTCATCACCAGTGCTTATATAGTCATAGCAACACATACGACTAGAAGGTTCTAGGTGATGACGTGAGCTTCTACCGTACATAGAGCCGAGCTTTGTACTTGTCAACATGACCCAGTTCATCCCGTTTGATGTTTACATCAAACTGCCGCCTGAGCTGGGCAACAGGGTTTGGCGCCTGCACAAGGCGTTGTACGGCCTTAAGCAGGCCGCGAGAGCGTGGTTTGCAAAGTTGCGTGCATCCATGCTGGAGTACGGGTTTATGCCCTCCAAACACGAGCCCTGCCTGTTCTTTCGTGGCGGCGGCAACGACAGGGTGTTCGTGATGGTACACGTAGATGACGCCCTTGTTGCTGGGGCACACCGTGCTGTTGATGACGCTAAGCGCTCCATGGCAAAGATGTTCGAAGTTAAGGACATGGGCCCCGCTCGCCATTTTCTTGGCATCACCGTAACCAGACATGATGATGGCTCCTATTCATTGACACAGCCCAAGTACGTTGATGACATGCTGCAGCGTTTTCAGATGTCCGACTGCAAGCCTGCTGCTACGCCGATGCTCCTTGGGCAGAAATTGTCAAAGGACGGAGGTGAGGCGCTCCCAGTAGATAACCACTACCAGGCGCTCGTTGGCTCTCTGCTTTACCTCTCCGTAAACACCCGCCCCGATATTTCACATTCCTGCGGGATTCTCAGCCGTTTCATGGCTTGTCCTACCAAGTCCCATTGGGAGGCCGCCAAGCACGTACTACGCTATCTGAAGGTCACGAAGCATCT
>JAUMHD010007511.1:0-10584 GCA_032359135.1 Ulvella scutata
CTGTTGCACGTGGGCGATGACGCGGAGGAGGTACCTGTGTTGGCTCGAGGGGTTCGTTGGCTTGTATCTTCGCGCACGTTGCTTGTCACAGTACTGTTCAATGACTCAGACGAATTGGCCCGCGACAGAACAGCGGCACGGCGGTACTTACGCACTCTAGCGGCAGCAGTGGGCAACGAACAACCTTTGTCTACTGTTTCTGCTGCCTGTGTGTGGTCGGGTGCGCAGGTGTACTTCCGCAGCTCGCCCTTGAACGTGAACATTTTACCACACATTTTAAAACACGTGTTTTTTTTTCCACGACTGTATGCGGCTCTGTATTGAGCCCGGGGGGTGTTGCTGCAGGAGTTCTGTGAGACAGAGAGCACATCTGAGGGTACCTCATGCCAGCAGCCTGCCTCAGGGTCGTGTGTTTGTTTCGGGTTTGACAAGGAGAACCCACCCATCGAAAAGGGCAAGTGGCCCGGTAACCAGGGAATCATCAAGGTGTGACTCTGGCCCTTACTGTATTGTAGCGCGCATACTGGATTGAAGTGGTTAAAAGAGTGAAAGTTACAGATGTACATCCATCACATGGCACAGCAGGAGATTGTTCACTCTGCAAGGCCAAGTCATTCGTAACGGCACAAAAGTGGGTACAAGCAGTTATCACCATTATCGTCTGGTTAATCCAACCCCTTTGGGGGTGCTGAGGCCGAAGCCCTTCTTGGGTGTGGCGTGGTTCCCGATTAGCATTTGTTTCTGGTCAGATAGTCAGTTTTTAGTCTGGTTAGATAGAAGCGTCCTGAACATTTGGAGGTGTTCTTTAGGTTTCCTTGGTGTTAGTTAGTACCTCTGCCTGATGCACCTCTGCTTCCTGTCTGGTTCTGTATAGCTCTCTGCGCTTTCCCACTGCTGAATCTTCCAGTTCATTGTTCTACTGTCTTGTCGATGTAATCTCCAACCTGAACACTTGGGGCTAACTTTTGGGTGTCGTCTGCCCTGATAATTAAGTGATACTGGTGGTGAACAGTGATCACCAGTGTCGTTTCATTTGCCAGGTTGCACACCTAAAAAAGAGTCGCAAGTGTTCGGGATTATTCTATTTAAGTAAGAGGTGCTGGTTATCAATGGTGCTCACAGGTTAGGTTACAAAGATAGCTTGTGTGCATACAGTGTCTGTTGTATCTTGTCTCTCTCACTTTACAGTCTCTAACTGTAAAGTCTCTTTACCCTCCCTCTCTAACTTTGTTGTGTGTAAAGTTACAGGCATAACTCCATAGACTGGCTCATGTACCACTCCATCTCTTACTTTACACTATCTTGTGCCTGTAGATACTGTATTGGTGTACAGTAGTGTTGTGCCTGGGGCGTTGTACTGTACGTATTGTATTGAAGTGGCTGTTGGGTGTGTGAAGTTACAGGCATACCTCCATAGAATGGCTCATGTGCCATGTTTCGTCATTATTATTGCAGTCTAGCTAAGAGTGCTGGGAAAGACTTTCGTGATGGTGCTGTTGTGCCAGTCGAGTGAGTTGGTGGATGTTTGTGTGTTAGTTGCTTTTGGATATTTGGGTTCCTGCCTATTCACTACCTTTCCGGTTTGTGAAAGTGGCTCATGTACCAACAAATCATCGCATGACAACTTAAGTGAAGTTGCTGTTGCACATGTATATACACGTATACACTGAAGTGGCTACCGGTGTACTAGGACAGTTTTAGAGCACTCTACTAGTGGGACGTGATCTCTCTGTTAGCAGGGAGAGAACTAGCAGGAAGGACCAATGTATATTTGCACGTTTATCGTAAGTGGCTAAAGGTGAACTTTGTGCATGAGCATGAACTTACGACACTTAACTCCTCAGCTTTCCCTATTTTCTTTGGGCAAGGTAATTTTTTTTGGTGTGTGGAAAAGTCTATTCTTTGGGAAAGGACATTTTGGAACCTGCCGCCATGACCATTCCCATGCATGCATGAAAGCACAGATCGATGCGCATACCGGTGGTAGCGCTATTGACAAGTAGTCAGGTAATATCAGGCTGTGCACATCAACAATGCATGAGGCTCATGCATTGAGATTTATCTGTTGCAACACGTTGTCGCAACGAAGGTGCGCAAACTGTCCGATTTCAGTGTGAACACAACTGTGAACATTGGTGTGAATGTGAGTGTGAACCTGAGTGTGAACACATGCAGTTCCTCACCGACCTCAGAGACACGGCTAAACCCACGGACTTCGACCACCCCCAGGATGTCGATGTGGCGAACAATGGAGGACGCCAGAAGAATGTCGATCTCGTGGAGGCTGCCTTCAAAGACTTCATCGTCATTGCAAGCAACTGCTGAGTCGGATAAGTGCTGAGTCAGACAAGTGCCGAGTCAGACAAGTGCTGAGTCAGCAAACATGCTGACAGCCGCCAGGGTTGAGCCTGACAGCCCTTCAGGGTGAACTTCAGTGTGAACTTCAGGGTGAACTTCAGGGTGAACTTCAGGGTGAACTTCTTGTCTCCATAGCTGACTGATTGAGGATGCCTTGGCGCCTTGTCTAGATTTCAACACCTGCTGCATCTGTTGCAGCGGAACTTTAATCTGCATGGGAAGATTCCGGAAGGTGAAGCTATAAAGGGGTGGCTCCGACGCTGTCGACGTAAAATAAGTTGAAACACTGTTCAACAGATTGTTGAAAGACTTTTCCACAGATTGTTGAAAGATTGGGGCAGTCGCGAGTGGCAGGTTCTGTGTGTGTAGTGGGGGGTGTGATGCTTTTGTTCCTGCAGCCCAGTATCATATGCATGAATACCATGTATTCTGTAGATGTACATGTATCAGTATAGTCTCTGCAGGTCCCCCACCAAAGTCGCGTGCAGGGGATTCGTACCTTATGGTACAGAACTAATGTGTGTTGCCAACAGTGTGTGTTGCCGATCTAGAATCGGCGCAGTGTCTTCAAACAAGCTCGGCCTTTTGGTGTTCGTAGAGAGCTGTTGGTTGCAGCTGTTGGTGAACAGGTTGGATTATTCTGGTTAATCTGATTTCTTGGGCGCAAGATACTTGCTGCATATATAAATCTCATGCGTATGCATATGCATGCGCAGATGGACGTTACAGGTGCTGTCGAATAAGGTGTGCCATGATGCTCATGTAACAGAGCACACTGTAGGTGGTTGTGAAATGTTGCTTGGTTTCAGATGCTCAACACCGGTGGAGTTCGTGCTCGTGAACCGCGCACATGTGCACACATGTGACAAACTGGGGGGGGGGGCCAAATTTACATCGATAGTGGCGCGGCACGGAAGCACACAAAGCACATCGGACTAGGAGCTTGCACACATGTGTCTGCATCGACAACAGCGCGGCTCACGAGCACGAAAGGTGAACCAGAAACGAGCATCTGAAGCTAGTCAACCACCGTAACCAGAAAACATGCAACGCCCACCAACAAAAACACTCCTATGACACAACCAAGCAAGGAGCCCGCCAGAGACATCGCCATACTCTTCACGCCGCACACATGTCCACGTGAATCTCACGTGCTTGTGCTCCTCGCCATTTTCACTGCAAGGTAAGTTCACTGCTGCACCAAGCTGAGCTTTTGATCACATTGTGGCTGCTGGCGTACCCCGTTTGAAAAAGTTGTTTCGACAATGGAACTGTTGTGACTTGAAGTGTTATATCACGCTGTGTCGAGTAGCCATGCTGTGTCGAGTAGCCATGCTGTGTCGAGTAACCATGCTGTGTCGAGTAGCCATGCTGTGTCGAGTAGCCATGCATCCCACATACCTTCTATTGGTGCCATGGTGTAGCAGCATTCCTGTGTTGTAGTTCGAAGTTCCATTCAGGGGCTGCACTAAATTAGGCTGCTTGGACTGCAATGATGTGACCATATCGAGGGTTCACAACACTGGTAATCGCAGACAATCCGGACTGTTCCAACCAGTGATCACCAGTGTCGCTTAATTTGTTAGGGCGCACACCCAAACAATAGCCCAAGTATTGAGAATTGTTCTTTGTAACTAAGCGACACCGGATTGTTTTGGTGGCTCCTGTGACCGATCGAAACGGGAATGTGCAACGTACATGTATCAACAGTGGCACAGTAGTAAATGACGAAGCTTGCGATGACAGGAGCATCTGTGACAGCAACCCAGGCAGCAACAAACCCACGGAGGATCCACACAACAACCACGAGGGTTGAACCACGACAAGATCGACAGATTTAGGTTCGACATAAATGTAATACATTCCCCCTGCCAGGACCGAACCCTTGACTTCATGGTGCGGCTTCTGTTAAAAACCCAAGATCACTGACCACTGAGACATGTAGCGCTACATGTCTCAGTGGTCAGCGACCTTGGTTTCATAACACAAAGACACACAAACAGGCTACGCCGCAAAGAAAGCCGAGAGTGCCGCAGAGACAGGCACACACAATTGCAACATGCCAACAGCGCAGTTGGAACACAGCACAGCGCAAAAGAGTACACTGCCTGACGGCGGCGGCGGCCCGCCAGCTGGGCGGCCCGCCAACGAAGCGCCGCCTGGGGCGTCCCTCAGCAGAAGAAAGTAAGAGACTCCACTGCAGGAGGATGCCCAAGAGGCCGCGGGAGGGCTGGAGGCGGCGATGCTGGGGGGAGGGGCCTGGAGCGCGGGGGTGGCTGAGGGGATTGGAGGAGGAGTGAGGGGCTCGAGAGGGGCCCGGGTGTAGCGCAGTCTAGTGGTAGGTTGTTACAAGAGAAACCCTGATGTCTGTTGGTAATATATAACTTACCAAGCCTCGACACCCCCAAGCATCTGCTGTATATAGCACACCGACGCTGCCCGACCTTGGCCTTGGCTAGCAGGCTAAGAGTACCCTGCTAGCTACAACAAACATATAGTGCATGCATGCATGTACGTATTCATGTATGTCCTACAACCACCTACTACTATCATGTGCACAGTGCACCACAAAGACGTAACACCGGGGCCCGGAGCTCGGGGGGGGGGGGGGGGAGTTGAATTGAACTAATCAGGAACCACACCATACCCCAAGAAGGGTTTCGGCGTCAGCACCCCCGAAGGGGTGGGAGAGGGACATCCACTCCCAGGCCACACGGGACCACGAAGCAAACACAACGGCTGCTGCAGAGAACGGCGCACAATGGTACAAGCAAACACAGGCTCGCTATCAGGGACCACATCGTCAGCACCCACAGCACCAACAATGAGGATCGAAGAGTGAGCGGTGGCAGAGGGAGGCCCTCAATTCGGCGATCTAATACCAATGCAGCGATCATTACACGCCATGCATCCATTCATGTGAACGTCAAAGTGCTAGACTCGCTAATCAAAGTTGTGTGCGCTAATTTCACGTAGCATACATGTCTGCATATGCGGCGAGCGAGAATCAGCTTGAGAGTTTCGATCGCGAGGGCAGGCATGCATTGAAATTAATCCTGACCAGTTGCAAGCGGTCACGAGAATTCGATCGCAAAGACAAGAAAATAAGCTAATCGGGAACGACGCCATACCCAAGAAGGGCTTCACAAGAACCAGTCGGCGTTTCCAGCACTCCTCATGTGATTGAACTTTGATCTTGTCACCCGCATCTGCCAGTAACTGGGGCTGCACACGATACGAACTGTCGTAACTCAATCTAGATCGACGGCCCGAGGCGCCCAGTCACTGTGGCTCGTTCAGTGCACGCGTACTTCGCTACAACATGTAGCAATTGTACTAGTACTGTGAACTTGACGGCCTCTTCATTCGCCTAGTGCCTTCTCGCTTTTGAAAGCAGCTGCAAGGAAGTGACCAGGATTTTGCAATCGTTCGAAGGTCCGATGTCGCGCATCCTGCCTCTCCATGCACGACCATCATGCCGAAGCAAGTACGTCGTAATATTCGTGTCTCGTATCTGCAAACTTGTTGCGTTGTGGTGCCGCTACTAGTACGTACATGTGGGATGCGGATGTACACACAATTCCGTAACCGGCCACCCCCACAAGCACGGAGTACGTAACGGCCCAATTGCAGGCCAACATGACTTGATGTAATCACTTGATCGTGATGAGTACGTGTAGTTTGGGTTTGCTCTCCGGCAGCTTGTGCCAGTTGCAAGTTTACGTTGCACCACAATATTTAGTGCTTTCATCGCCTTCAATAACTCGAGAGCTTTCTCGGCTTGGCTTGAATACAACGTTCCAAATTCACACAGTCAATGGACTTGATCCACGCTTTGTCAGCGATCGCGACTGATAGTCAACGGCGGAAGTGCAGGCCGATTCGAATTCGTTCCTAGCTAAAAGGGCAGCATGTCAAAAGCCGATCGCGACAAGTGGTGTGACGATCTGTTTGATGTCCTTGGGTCCGACTGCGAGCTGGAGAGCATGCATCCCGGGACAAGATACGAGGACGTGGAAGTTTTGTTGCTGGGTGGGCGTCTCACCATCTCGGGTCCAGTGTGCTGCAGCAACGTCACCTTCAGGGTTGGGGGTGGTGCGCCTCGATACCAGTGCTCTGCACAATCATCTTTTTTAAGTCTTGTGCCACCCATTGGTGGCACAGACAGAACCCACAGTTGCAACTATGGCTCACGGCAAGAGGATTGTTATTTCTGAAAGCCCAAAAATGAAGTCAGAAAAAAATATTGAACATCCCTGTGTGTTGTGTTGTGCAAGGGCAACGAACGAGGGAGACTAGTTTGCCCCCAGGGCATTGATCACCAGTGTCGCTTAGTTACATAGAACAATATGAATATAGACTCTTTCTTAGGTGTATCACCTGACACACTAAGTCACACTGGTGATCACTGCCCCAGGGCCCTCATACATGTAAGTTTTCTCTCTCGTGAGGTTGAGGCCACAACCCTGCCCAAAACGCCCCTCCCCCCCCCCCCGCGCCCGGCAGCACTCCTCTGTCGAGGCAAAACTGTTGTGTTGTGTCAGGGGTACGAACTGTTTATATTCGGGATTTTTCTTTCACCATGTTCGAGACCCCATCGACCTGTACCTTGTGATACCTGCGCTTGATTTGCCTTTTTGTGTCGATTAGTTCTTGTCCCGCCCCTTCGGAGGTGCTAAGGCTGAAGCCCATTTTGGGTATGGGGGTCCCCGATTTGCTTTTTAATATATATATATATTTGTGTTGACCAAATTGTTCGGAATTTCCCGAACTCGCTCCGGGGAAGCCGCGGAGCTCTTCAAAAGTGGGTCTCAATCAAAGGTTAGACCTATGATGGCCCCTTTTATTGTTCTCTGGGCACTACTTGATGGTTTTGCGCTTTTTGGATTTTGCTGAAGTGCTTCGCCTAGAACCACTACTCTCATTTTCGGGTTTCCCATTCCCTTATGATTGCCGCTGTATCTCTTTGATTGCCGCGGCAATTACAGAGCTGATATTTTGTGTTCGTTGCTTTTGCCTATTTGCGTTCATGCATATTCACTATCCTTCCGGTTTGGGAACACACATTGAGAGGCATGGAACACATGGCGCTGAGATTATACAGAACCACTACACAAACACAATAAAACCACTAGACAAACACAATAAAACGACTAGGCAAGCACCAGACAACCACTAAATAACCACTACACAACCACTAGAAAATCACTAGACAAACACTATACAACCACTAGACAACCAAAGGAACCTTTGTTGTCGCCCCCGCCAGGTGTGCCTCCTTGTTTGGGTCTCTGCGCTGAGCTGAACACATGCATGCCACCATTGTTGCGTGTGTCTTGGGCAGGGCTGTAAATTATACATGCCGACCATCAGATTAACGTCTAATTTGAATGCTGTAATTACAGGTGAAAGAATAGGAGATTACATTAACCTGGAAAGAGCAGATTAACGTCAAATTATGCATTTAATTTCTCTCCAATCACCCCAGATTAACGCCAAATTACAAATTAAAGGTAGAGCCATAATCTGACTTGAAGCTCGCAGCAGAAGGTTTCTGCACGTACTACCGCGATGAAGCCTTCTACTATGTGAAGATTCTCTTCATACAACCCGGAAAGGTAGTGAGTAGGCATGAACCCAAATAACCAACAGCAACTTACACACAATATCACCACTTCTCTCAAATGGCACAACAGTACCATCACGAAAGTCTGTCCCAGCATTCTTCGCCTTGGTATTCGGATTGACCTTCAACTCAGCCACGGGCCCGTGAGAGTTAAAGTGCTTTCACCACGAGGTCCTGGGTTTGAACCCCGGCACGGCCAGAGCGAC
The DNA here is from genome assembly GCA_032359135.1 of Ulvella scutata. Lineage (NCBI taxonomy): Eukaryota > Viridiplantae > Chlorophyta > Ulvophyceae > Ulvales > Ulvellaceae > Ulvella > Ulvella scutata. Next base: position 8,191 of record JAUMHD010007511.1, read on the forward strand.
CTCTCGTATTTTCATCAAGCTTCTGAGCCGGTGCGTAATGGGTATCTGGTGGTTTACCCCATTACGAATTGCATGAAGCCCACCACTGAGGCACTGAGGCCAAAGCTCAAAATGAGTATGGCAATGTCCCCCAATAAAAAATTCATACTTCTGTAGCCAAACTGCGATAGTAATGACGAAACACATTGCCACGACCATGAACCAAGGCACAACTGAAGCACTGTCTTCTGAGACACTGCCTATTATGTGAAGATTATTTTACAGAATGATTGGTGACAAGGGTGCATATTTTTCCTCAGCAGAGGATAGCCGTGCTGTGCCATTGCGACTGGCCAGTGACGACATGAAAATAGGTCTCGATCCATCCTGCCACAAGGCACCTGCACCAACCTGTCATAGCACAGGGCCCCCGGGGCGGCATGTGAGTTCCTTGTTACAAAGTATAAGTTCTCTGTAATCTGTGAGGAGATTACATTTAATCTGCTACATAGTAATGGACGATAATCACACGAACGTCTAACTTAAACGCTTTAATCCGCTGTAATTAAAGCAAGGAGATGGTGTAATCTGTAATTTACAGCCCTAGTCTTGGGAGATCTCGCAACTGTATGACCTCACCGCGAGCCTTCCGGGTGCTGAGGCTGAAGCCCTTCCTGGCTGTGTCGTGTCTTCTGAGTACATGTCTCCTTCTTTGAACACATTAGGCGGCCTCAGCATCCCCCGAAGGGGTGGGACAAGGGCATACCCCAGGCTACGAAGGCAAACACAAAGGCTGCAGAGAACACCTCACTATGAGCGGAACATGCACAGGCTCAAACATATGGTCACTGCAAGGAAGGTGTCATCCTGACAATTAATCTTTTATTATCTATTGTAGTGAGATATGACATCGACAGGACTGTAGAACTAGAAAATGGGTTCGCAGCAGGAATAATTGTAGTTGTTGGTGGTGCTGTTCTTCTTGTTGGTTTTGTTCCTCGTTGTTCTTTGTCTTCAAGGTCTACAATGGCACCGCCATGATGGCTTGGACACCATGACATTGCACCCTTGCACGGGGGCAAAGAATGAGCAAAGAAGGGCCCTTGCCCATTCTTGCACCTCTGCCAGGTGCGTGCCAGCCCGATCCTGCATTTCCCCATATGTGCATGCATGCAAGTACATGCATATGTGTGTATGTACGTGCAGAGGCAGAACATGGAGAAATCCGGGTTCACTGCAACCAGGAGAGCCAAGTGAAGTTCGAGAACTGTAAACTTGTCGGTGTGCACGTCATCGTCAAGTTACTACCGAGAGCCGATACATGCGCACGCGACCATGATCTACCGCGCAAGGCAAGCTTCACGTGTCAATCATGTGATATATCAGATACGCGGAAAGCTGCTGTTAGACTCACTAAAGGGGTTTGTGGCGACCTGTCCCACGTCAAGCTTTCCCGGTGTGTTGGCTGAAACCTGGTTGTTTGATTTTTGGCCCCCGTATACTCTCTGGCGCGCGCTCCCCCTGCAGCGGCCCCAGTGACAGGAAACATGTGTTAAAAAACCTAGTTTTTTTTAAAGACGGGTAGGGTTTCACAGTTGTTTGAATATTTTGTGCTACTTGCTTTTGGCTATTTGGGTTCATGCCTACTTACTACCTTTCCGGTTTGTAAGGGTTTCACAGTTGTTTTTGTTCACTTCTGATTTGAATGAAAAAAACACAATGGCGTGCAGGTGCACTACAGGCGTCCGTGTGTGTACTGGAGCAGTGGCGGACATGCGAGAACTTAGGGTTTACAGCCCTCGGACGTGCGGAATCATGGTGCGGCTCTCCTCGGAACTTTCTGTGCGACACAACCCACCGTATCTTGCGTTTTCTTCTAGCCCAAACAGATTATGGTGTAGTGTCTGTGAGTGACGTGGTGGATAGTTTGTGGTAGTTGCTTCAGCTGTTCGGGTTCACGTTTTTGTAGTTTCATCGACACGTTTATGTACAACCTTTTCGGTGTGTACAAACATGGCGTAGTTGTTGAGTGTTTAGGGTTTTGGCCCCCAGGGCCTTCTTCCGGCCAAGTTTTTTATGTTTTGGGCGGGGCTTTCAGCTCCCGACCTTGCTATAAGCCAGAAGGGCAAAAAAAAAGCAAGAACCAAAACATTATTTTGACCTTCCTAATTTGGGTCTCAGCTGGCGGTTGTGCATGTCGGTTTCTCTGTGTTTCTGCAGAATGATTATCGGTGTTTCAGAAAAGTAAAAAATACGAGTAATCTGGAACCACATTCAGTGACCAGTATGGCGTGGTACCCGAACATTTTGTTTTCATGTCTTCGTTAGTTTTTCCCGATGCAGGGTGAGGGTGTTCTTGATCCGGCTATTGCGAATGGCAAGCGTGTTGATTTTCATGTGTTTGATACTACAGGC
>JAUMHD010007522.1:0-10581 GCA_032359135.1 Ulvella scutata
AGCTGCACATCGATATTGCAGGTCCTCGCAAAAAGAGTCTTGGCGGTGCTCAGTATTTCACTGTCATGGTTGATGAAGCTACATCTTTCATCTGGGTATTCGCACATGCCTCGAAGGATCAGTCAGCGGACCACGTGATTGACAAAATCAACAATTTTCGTGCTGCTGGTCACAGTGTGAAAGCTGTCCGCTCTGACAGGGATGGAGTGTACATGTGTGCCAAATTCCAAACATTTCTCAAGTCAGCAGGTATCGAGTATCAGTCAACATCAGGCTACTCACCGCAGGAGAATGGTCACGCAGAGCGTGCCATCGGAGTGCTCAAAGAGCGCATGCAATGCCTGCTTTCAGACTCCGGTCTGCGAGATTCACTATGGGCTGAAGCCCTGTGGAATTCCTGTTATTTGCAGAACATATCATCATCCACAGGCTCCACTACTCCTTGGGAGCTGATCAAAGGCGAGAAGCCAGATGTCTGCGCATCTGGGGATGCAAAGCATGGAAACTCATTCCATCGGAGAAACGAAAGAAGTCCAGTGACACTCGCAAGAGTGAAAAGGTGCACTATGTTGGCATTGCATGGCCAAATGCTAAAGCATCTCGAGTCTTGACCTCTCGTGGGACAGTTGAGATTTCTCGCAGTGTTGAGTTCGACGAGACGGCGCCACCGGCTTGCGACTCAAGAGCAGATTTCTCTCCTTTCCTGGAAACAGAAGTGCAGCTGTCCAAGCCAGTGCAGTCTCAGCCACCAACTGGATCTACTACTCCTGCCTCTCCAGTGCTGTCACCACCTGCAGCCCCCTCGCCATCGACGCAGCAGAAGGCGCCGCAGCCGCAGCCGCTGGCATTTCATCCAGAAGAGAATTATCCTGCTGCCTATCCAGCAGATCAAGGAATGCATGTCAATGACCACCCACTGTTCGACATGGCCCAAGGAGCAACAACTGCTGACCAAGCCGCGCCGTCAGTTCCTCCAGTCCACCTGCCTTCACCGACGCGGCGCTCGGCACGATCTAACAAAAATGTTCCAGCATCTCAGTATGATCCTGAAGCATACAAGCAGTATGCTCGTGGTCTGCCCAAAAAGGCTGGAGCCACTTTTGCAGATCCCTTGGTTTTTCAGTTGTAGGTGGGTATCCTCCAGAGCCCACCTCATTGCAGGAAGCCTTAGACAGTCCTGAGGCACCATTCTGGAGGGCGGACGTTGAAGAAGAACTAAGTACCTTGACCAGCATGCGTACCTGGGCATATGCCCAGCTTCCCCCCGGCCGCACAGCACTTCCATGCAAATGGGTGTTCAAACGAAAGCTAAATGCAGATTTCTCTGTGGAGAGATACAAGGCGAGACCCGTTCTCAAAGGTTTTCGCCAAAGGTATGGAATCGATTATGATGCAGTGTTTGCTCCCGTTGTTCGCATGAGCACGGTTCGATTGTTTTTCAGTGTCGTGGCATCAAAGGATCTTGAGTGCCACCAAATTGATATCCAAAATTCATTTGTGCAAAGTGATCTACAAGAAGAGATCTACATGCAACAGCCTCCTGGCTATGATGATGGCAGTGATCATGTGCTGCTGCTCAACAAGAGTTTGTATGGGCTCAAGCAAGCTCCGCGTTTCTGGCATCAGACGCTCACTGCATATCTGTTTGAATTAGGGTGTGTGCAATCGCCCTCTGATGGTGCTCTATTCTCACATAGCGATGGGAAGGGCAATTCAGTATTGTTTCTGCTTTATGTTGATGATATTCAAATTGCATCAAAAAGTCGAGCGAGCGTTAATCATTTCAAGAAGGCTCTGCTGACTAAATTCCCAGGCAGAGACCTTGGAGAGACTGAGTGCTTTCTCCAAATGTCGGTCCAGAGAGATCGATCGCGCAGGATTGTGATATTGAAGCAACAGCGCCATATCGAAAAGTTTGCCAACGCAGCAGGACTTGCAGATGCATGGCCGAACGCCTTGCCCATGACTCCTAATGTCTACAAGGGTGTTCAAGGTGCTCCTGTGACAGATCCTACTGCTATCACCCAGTACAAGTCTCTGCTTGGTGCAATGATGCATATCGCTAACTATACTAGGCCCGATGTGGCCTTTGCTGTGGCCTACTTGGCCAGATGTGTGAAGTCTCTGACAACCGACAAGTTTGCGCTTGTGGTCGATGTCATCAAGTATTTGAATGGCACCTCTGCTTATGGTCTATACCTTGGTGGTAATGCTGACCACTGTTCTCTCTATACATATCGTGATGCTGACTGGGCAAACTGCCCAAAGACAAGGGCTTCTGTCACTGGCTATGTTGTCATGTGTGGCGTTGGTGCAATCGCATGGAAGTCTGCTAAGCAAGCTACCGTTAGCAGATCAAGTACTGAAAGTGAGTACATCGCTGCCGGTGAAGCTGCGAAGGAGCTCCAATATGTGCACCAGCTTGCCCCACAGCTTGGCATTATGCCCGGATGCATTCCTGTTGGCTGTGACAACAATGCTGCCATCAGCTTGGTAGCAGATCCCCTTTCAGCAGCTCGCACCAAGCACATTGATATAATATATCACCATGTGAGACAAAGAGTGAAGATGCAGCAGATGAGGTACACTGGCGTGCCTACGAGAGACAACACAGCAGACGTGTTTACGAAGCCACTGGCAGCAACATTGTTTGAAGAGCACAGACGAGCCTTGGGTGTTCATCCTAGCCATTAGATTCAGGGAGAGCTTTTGCTTATGTAGTACAAAGCCCTGCATTGTACTAAGGGAGAGTGTGAAGAATCTATGCATGTGGCTTAGGTGACACAGATAGCCATGTGGGCTGTCAATTCAACCTTGGCAAGCTGGAACCCTACGGTAGCACTATTTAGTCTTTGAGACTTGATTAGTTCTTTGCTACGTTCCACACTGCTTTGCTAATACAGTGTTGCCTTAACAGGTGAGCTTGACCGTACTCGTTCTGCGCTGATATTGTAATGCTACGTTCCACACTGCTTTGCTAATGCAGTGTTGCCTTCACACATGGTACCTCGCATAAACTCACCTCCCAACAAAGACGACGAGCTGCGAAACTTAACTAGAGCTCATAGTATTTGCGACAGAATTGCAATTGGGTTCACGAGCGCTTTGAGACGGAGTGAGCCAGGGAGCACAGCCATGCTGTGGTGATGCAGATGAGCACGTCCGCACATAGGTTATCTATATCCTTGTTTAATCCGTCACCTTGGCTGTTTCAGTGCCGAAGTGGTAGCAGACCAGCTTTGAGGCACTGCGCCTTCGGTACATACGCGAACAGGTACCGTCCCTATTCACCCACATCTAAAACATCAAGCAATTCAATTAAATAGACCTTTACCAAGCTCTGAGATCCAGGCGAAGTACACCAACGTCTCGGAAAGCAGGCATCCGTGCCACATGTGTGAAAGCAGCTGCAAAGCTGTTCAAGGACCACAGGCATGAAGTATACGTGTCTGTCGACTGGCTGCAGAAGAATCTGGAGGATGTGGCTGTCGTGGACGTTCGGGGCACAGTGGAGACCGAGGTTGTGCAGCCAGGTGTTGAGCGATCGATCTACATAGCTTACAGGGACGACTACCTGCAGGGCCACATTCGAGTGCGCACATCAGTCTATATTGCTTGTATTGAAGCTCTTTTGCAGTGCTCATTGCAGGTGTGCTCGGAAATTGACACAGTGTGGCAAACTGTGATGTACATTTGGAGCCAACATGCCGCCTGCCCGCTGTGCAAGAAGCATACCAGACTCGCACCATGCTGTTGATATTCAGTCTTCATTACTGCATGTAGTACTTATACTAAGTCAGGCAAGGTGCCGTGCCAGAACCCTTCTGTGTGCGAGGTGCATGGGCATGGGGGAAGCCGCCTCACAGTGACAAGGACTGCCTCCCAAGCATGTTCCCACTCGTGTGGGCTGTGAGGAAGAGAATATTGTTGTTCAGGGAGCTACGTTCTGGGACTGGACTGCTGATGGCCTGGAGCAAGGCACCGCTGTGCCGGTGCAGCTGGAGCTGAATCCTGATGCATTCGCAGCAACTGCTTCTGAGAAGGGTATCGGGGCAGACCGGCCGGTGGTGGTGTATGACGGCGGCTCCTCAGGCAGCATGCTCGCTTGCAGGTTCGAGCCTTCTGCCACTGGATATGTGAGTCATACACTTGGTTGCTGCCTGGGCCTGGGCCGTGCAGCAAGCTGGAGTGTCTGTACAGTTGGAGCACGCGTCTTCAGGGAAGAGATTTTGCTGATTTTTCCACAGAACACAAACTTCACACAGGCTGCAGATTCATGATGAGAGTGACTTAGCCGACTGACCGAAACGAAGGGCGATGATCCATCGAGCATTGCCATGCAGCATGTTGCTGGTGGACAGCCACAACTTTCTTTGCAGCGCACATGTGACATGTTTGTGCTTGTGGTCTGTTCGGTTGGCAAGTGAACATATGGCAGCATGTGGCATGGTTGCAGGCTGTGGTGGGCGTTGAGGGTACATGGGCATGCTGCTGTGTTTGTGCTAGAAGGTGGCTGGAGGGCATGGGTGGAAGCTGGGGGCCTGGAGGAACTGTCCGAGCCCTGCCCTCTCAAGGTGCTTGCCATGCTCCTACGTGTCACAGCCTACTGACACTGGTCACGGGGCGGCTGAAGCTTGCAGCAAACTGTGCAGCACACCTTTCCAGCACGCATCTCTGAAATGCTCTTGGCGTTGGAGTGAGCAGTGGGCATCCTCTGCAAGAGGCTGCTCTTGCAGAGGATGCCCACTGCTCACTTCAACACCAAGATCATTTCAGCAATTGCATCTTGGAGAGGTGTGCTGCAATGTGTGCGCCGTGCTGCAACCCTCACCGCGAGGGTCTGGAGAATACATGATAGCAGTGTGGTTTGCAGGTTATGGCTGACTTTGAGACTGCTGGAATGAACACTAGAATTTATACGGGCTTGCCAGAGGCAGTAGCTGCTCAGAGCGATGGTGGATGTCAACTGTTGGATGTAAGGTCAAAGGAGCAGTTCACAGGGCAGGCGCGCCCCATGCATCACCCCCCCACTTTATACATTCCGTTGCTATGGTGATTATGTCAACCGAGGGCCTGACAAGCTTGTCGGGAGTAGCAGAATAAGATCACAGGGACAGCATGGGATGTCTCCGATTCTGTTCTATTTTGAGGATGCTCTTGTAGTCTGTTCTGAGTATGGAATGCGTCCTGTGCACAGTTTGATACAGTTACTAACCTGGTGGTGTTCCTTTCTACCATATTCTACCATGGTATATACTCAAATCTCCATATTCTACCATATTCATATATCAAATCTCCACATTCTACACTCAAATCTGGGTGCTGGCTGCCCCGAATGTTCACACAGCACCAGAACATCCCGTCGAGAATCCTGTTTGTGGCATAGATGCAGACCATCTGCAAGACGCTAGGACACGCTGCTTGGGTGGAATCGTGCGCTGCGATAGGATCCTTTCGCGGGACAAAGCGCTCTTCTGGCGAGCCAAGAGTGCTTCGTGCGATCATCAGGGGAGCCCAAGACGCGCGTGCACGGCATGCTACAGTACACCATGCATGTCTTTGCACATCGGTAGCAGATCTAGAAAAATTCAGGCCCGTTGCTGTAGAAAGGGTGCCAGTGGCGTGGCAAGCACCAGGCTGACACCATGCCTGCTGCAAGCATAGCTGCCCGTTGCACACATCCACAACCCGAAGTACTTTTTGTTGTAGCGCTAAAGTTTGTAATCAGCGTGTGCAGAGGTGCGGGGAACCACAGAAACATGAACATGGGCTTGTTCTCCTTACATGTAAGTGGATATATGTCTAAGCATTTGTGCTGGCGGTGTGCAGCCTTTGCCAGCAGCGACTTTGAAGGCAGACAAGGCGATTTGCGGTTTACAATATACACATATGCATGCAAATATTTTGCAACTGAATTCAGACCTCCATTTGATGGCAGAATTATGTTTCAAAGCTTAATAATACAATGGGTAAATGGTGGGAGAAGTAAACTTACACGGCGCTTTGATATTGTCCAAGAAGTGATGTGAACGGTGGCACGGAAGGACTGCAGGTGAGGCGTGCGCGAGCCGCAGGTAGAATGCCCACGTCTGTAAGCCTGCCATACAAGCAGCTGCTGAACTGTGATGGGTTCCTGCTGAACCATGAGTCGCTTGTGCTGACGTTTGAGAAGGCTGGCGTTGACCTGGGACGGCCAGTGGTGGTGTACTGCAATGGCGGTGTGTCGGCGTGCGTTGCAGCTGCTGCTCTCGAAAGTGTTGGGCACAGGCAATGGAGTGTTTATGATGGCAGCTGGAACGAGTATGGAAACGTCGAGGGTGCTTGTGTAGAATGTTGACTGAGTTGGTCTGGACGAGTTTTCGGACTCACGACCCTGTTGGTTTTGTGAGCGCTCGTGTTCCTAGTCTATTCTTTTGCAGTCGCAGCACGTTTAGTTTGCGACTTTCTCCTGCATGCAGATCAATTGTAGATCGCTTGTTGTTTCGTACTTGGCCACTTCTATATATATTAGATTAGCACTGAGCCGGAAAGGTCTTTATTCGTCTTGATTCTCTAGGTCTATATCATGATTGTACGAATCGTTGACATCCGGAATTCTCCTCTTGCTTGTTCGACTCTTGTATCCACGCATTCCCTGTCCTGCGGTAGCGGTGGCTATGTTGTAATTGCCGCGTCTTGTTCATGTGGTGATGAGCAAGCTTCAACGGACATGTGATTTGTCCATGTCTTTGAATGTCTGCGCCTGTGTTGCTAGATTTGTTTCCAATTCTTTGACTGAATTCGACGAAGGCTGCTGTTTCCTCGGGATCTTTCGGGCATGAACTCCTGGTACGGAAGACATGGAAGCATGAACGGCGATTGGAGACACCCGTAGGGCACTTATCACATCACTGCACTCAACAAATAGTCACTGTAGGAGAAAACACACATAGCATCTGCATCCACACCCAGGGAAACTTTGTGAGCCTTTTCAGCACCCACCCGCTCAGTTGTTCCTGCCTGAAAGCCCAAGCGATCCCACCTATGTTTTCAGGTCCCTTCTAGGTTGCCACCCTGGCACTAGCAGTCCAGGGTTCCAAACGTTATGGCCCGCTACGTAGGTGTGTTGCCCCCCCCCCCCCCCGCGCCACGCCACGCCACACGCTCAGGATATGTGCCTATGGATCGGCATTTTCACCCAGGCACGTGCCGGCAGTTCCAGCAAGGTGTGACGCAGGCGTCGGGTTCTGTGTTCCCCTGCCGCTGCCGCGGCCTCACTGTGTGTGCTTCTTCACATACGTTGGGCCAGCACATCACGGTTTCTGGTTTTCCCAACCGGTGAATGTCACCTCACGTGGCTGCCCGCTATGCACGTCGGCACCATGCATTTACACTTCATAAGCACAAAGGGCCGCATGGCTGCCTCCTCATATTCTGCCGCATAGCCTCACAGCCTCAACCGCATAGCCCAGTTGAAGCCTGCATAAAAACACAGAAGGAGAGCACATACTGCATCCTTCTTCCTTCCTTCAATAAGCTATTCACCATCCTGCTCCTACAAAGCGTAACACCGCACAGGCCTCTGCATGATCCCCGATATAGCTTCCGACATGGGTATCGTTCTGCTGATGCACTTTTCTCCTTGGATGCCGCACTACACCCTAGCCTAGGGTGCAACGTGGGGAACTCTCCTGCCTCTTCTATGTCTACTGGAGCAGGGCTTATACTCGAGTAGACCATGCTGCGTTCTTAGATCGGTTCATAAGGAACGGTGTGGTGATGCGGGAAAGATGTGGTGCCTTCTCCATTCTCTCTATCAACGGTGTCTGCACGCGTTTCCGTGGAGGGCACGTTCTCACAGCGGTCGACTGTAAATGGTGGGTACGGCCCATAGGCCGCCCCCTGTCACCTTTCTTGTTCGCTCGATGGCCTCCTTCACACTGTGCATTAGGCTTGCTCTGGCGTTGGCTCTCTGTGGGTCGGCCGCCCCTGTGATTCAAGCGTATCGGTGCCGAAATTCCTTATGATGGCCTTGCTCAGTTTTCTGCAATAGCTTGCAGCAAAAGGCCCAAAACCCACAAACATAGTCACTTCCAATTGCCATGGGTATGCCAAGGACGGTGGCGAGGCAAGTTAGTAACGGGCCACTTGTGGCTGCTGGTGTGGCTGCTGGTGCAAGATGCCTTGTCTTGCACCAAATTTGAGCTTCGCCTCCAGCAGATCAGCGAGAAACAGAACAGTCCACCAAACTCCACAGACATTGAATTTGAACTCGCTGTTTTTTTGCATCCAAAAGACACGGCCAAAGGTAGGTCATAGGCGTCACATCAGTCTCTAACCAGCAGTTCCTGGCCCGGAAGCACCTCCAGCACGTTTATGTGGTACTATATATTTGCGCAAACATGTATGCTGTCAAGCAAAGCTGATTGAGCTGTTCTGCAAGTGAAGCAATAGCAATAACAGTAATATCAGGACTGCGGCTCGTTCGGAGTGCTCCCACCACCGTTCTCTTCACGGATTGTCATGTTGGATTCACCTTTGATTCTGGTTACTCCTCAGAGCAGGCCACATATTTATGTTCCACATCTTTATGTTCCCCTGCGCATGCAGCGGTACCCATCGCGCTAACTCGAACATAAGATGTGAAAGTTACAGACGTACATCCATCACATGGCACAGCAGGAGATTGTTCACTCAGCAAGACATGCGCAACGGCGCTAGAGCTAGAGAACATAAAGAACATGGAGCAACCGGCATCAAACCCCGTGGGCAAAGAATCCGGAAGCACATTCTGGACCTACGTCTTGCGCTGGCATCTTGGTGTACGTCCACTAGGGTTATAGCCCCTCGAACATAAGGCAATACAGTTGTTCACATCGTCTCTTGGATACGGATCAAGCCGCCGTTATGTTGAACAGCGTATACGTAGCAAGGCCATAATAACCGATCTCGCGACCGGTATGCAGATGACAAAGTCGTGAACTCCGCCAACCCCCACGGTATGCAGTGTATCTTGAACTCTATGAAGCGGCACGGGGTACCCCGCTACTACTGGCAAGAGAAATATTCTGCTAGTTAGGGCGCCCTCTGCACTGGAATGCAGTTTTTCTTAGGGTGCTAACCCTCTCTCGGTTGTCATGGAGGTCCAGAACCCGGGCATGCGGCTCAAATCCTCTTGGACGTGGGACAAGCATGTTGCCGCAGCTCACCGCAAAGGCGCGGGTGCATTGTAATCTCCTGGCGGCCGCTGCTTTCTTGGCCACTCATTAGTGCAGACGTTAACGTGCGAATCATCAATACTGTGGTTCGTCATATGCTGTATATCATGAAGTATATCATGTAGGCGAGGCCTGTTCGCTGCCTCTGCCACCAAGAGGCGGCAGAGGAACGAGGCTGCGCCATCAGCGCCATTGAGAGAGTGCCAATAGGCCGTAGGTTAGCCCCCCAGGCCCTCCCTAAGGCACATCCTCCCCGTTCACCGCACCCACCAGGCCTAGGGCTCTAAATTAGCCGGTTAGGATTGATAAGCAAAAACATAGGATTGATTTGCACCCTCCTAATCAATGGCTAATGGGAATTTTTGGATTTAATCAATTTCTGGTTAGCCCTAACTAATGACGTTGATTCTGATGAGTTCTAATCCTAAGCAACTGTTCACCTACTTGTCAATCAATTATCCATACATTTTCAAGGAAACAGACTGGTGCAATGTTAATTCCAGTCGACGCAAAAGACTGCTCACTTGACAATATTGCAAGAACAGTCGTGCTCTTGAATTTTCTTGCTACATCGGCTGTGCAGGTACCTTTCAGTTTCACTACACGTTGAGGTGCATGTACAACAAGGAGCCCTTTGAGGGAGGTTTGGACAGCACACACTGATTGGGCGACTGAGGCAACCTGCAACCTGCCACACATACCCTTCTGCCGCTTTTCTGGGGGATGTTGTTCAGGCGACCCGCTTTTTTTACAGATGATTTGGCAGTTTGGTCCCTCAATTGGCCGTTTTCTTGTGCTTTACCGCCAGATGGAACCCTGGCCCTTGGGGCATACAGGTGTTGTCACATAGTTGCCCCCAGGCCCAATCATATCCCCAGGTAACCAAAACATATGAGAAGTGTTCTGTCTAGGGGTACCTACAAGGGTCGGCATTACTCAGTAAACAACCTGTAATTAATGCGAAAACGACAAACCTAGGTATTGATTAGAATCACTTATTAACCTCTAATCATTGTTCTTGGCCCATTCGTAATGATTGATTGCTTAGCGCGTAACTGATCAATGGATAATCGACCTCCTAGACATCCTAATTAAGAGCCCTCACCAGGCCTCTCCCTCAACATTTTTCGGGTTCGGGAAATCCCGGACGACACCCCACGAAAAAAAATACTATGTCCGGGACGTGAACATATATTATCGGGTATGTGGCAAAAATGTTTTTCGATCGGTACCTTCCGGTGTATCCCGGGCAGAGGTTCTTAGGGCTTAAGGATTTGTTTCACATTTTCAAAAGCTCCGTTAATCCCGGAGGATACTAGATTCCTGCCCCCTTTCCCCTCCTAGAGAAGTCCCATACCCCAGGGCGCAGCCTCCCGCTCTACCC
>JAUMHD010007533.1:0-10580 GCA_032359135.1 Ulvella scutata
AGAGAGAGAGAGAGAGAGAGAGAGAGAGAGAGAGAGAGAGAGAGAGAGAGAGAGAGAGAGAGATTGATTGATTGATTGATTGATTGATGATATCAACGTTATCGTGACATCAAAATTAAAAGTGGTCTGCTTCTCTTGAGTTGCATGTGTGGTCCTGGAAGGCGCCTCAGCAATCACACAGGCTTACAATCGCTGGTTACCATGCAACCCCCTGGCCCACTAACTGGTAGAGGAAACTTGCTGACACACCACGTCTCGTATAGATTGAACCCACACAACGTTTCGTATGCATTGAATGGAGACTATGTCTCGCATACATTGAACACACGTATGCATTGGACATGCACCACGTCTCGTATAGATTAAACCGACACCACGTCAGGTATAGAATGAAGATCGCCAGCATGGCAACGGCAACATGTCCTGGTATCTCAGCGTTGGGTATTTGTTTATGTGTCTGTCTCGACGTGTGCATTTCCGAATTCTCCAACTTGCGCAGCCAGGTGAACAGCTGAAAAACCTACACAACATTCTGCAAGATCACTTCAGTGGCAAGTGTGCTGGATATGTGTGACAAGCTTGATGTGGTGCAGAAGTATCTGCGCTGTGACACTAACTGTATGCTTTGCTGAGTCTATGTGTGCATTCCTTCCTACATATGCATTGTGTATAATCCTATGTTGTGTAAGACATGTTCGAGCGAGTGTGGTGCTTTTGAGCAGGATTTTAAATCCTTCCGCTGGACACCACATATCCTGCCGAACATATGCTGACACACCTTCAGACATACAAGTCCGTTCACAGCTACCTACTGAGGGACCCTGCTGCTACCACGAAGCTACCTTTGCTACAAGCTCCTTTGAACCAAGCTCAGGGCTTCGCAGATGCATTTGAATATGTCAGGTGCTGAGTCCATTGAGGCTGTTTTGTAAGTTTGAATACTGACAAATAGTTAGCATGCCTTTTGCAATATTTCCGCTGTTCTTACTCAGCCTACTATGTCCATTTGTGCAGCATGAAAAGCACTATTCGTGATGAAGTTGTTGGCTGGCTCGAAACAGACTGGGTGTCATTCTACTGGCTGTTGTGGGTGGCAAGGCAACCTCCAGATAGTCCAGAGGCTGAAGCCTTCCGTTGCGCATGGTGTATGAGTGAGCGGATGAGCACAGGCAAAAACGGTCCACTGGATGTGAATCACAAAGGGCCAGACCCAAGCAATAGCCATCATGATATCAATCTTGCAAATGATACTGTACACCTCTCGAGCTTCGCTTCCACGCTGTCTCGGACCCTCCTACAACTACACAGTCACCTGCTATTGTTGACAATCATGACTCCACCTGGGTGGAGTTTTTTGGCATGCCGAATTGCTTGCCTTGGAAGTTGAACTGCTTGCAACAGCAGCGTCTGGCTCCATTCAATTATCTTATATCTCGCGGGTGCACATTTCAGTCTGCCCCCATCCCAGGCTCATACCCATGAACTGTCTTCTGGTGTGAGAAGAACCCAACCAAGTTCGACAGCGTATGTAACGAAATCCCATACATTCAGGCCAGTGTTATTGATTTGGGGGATTAATCCCTCTGGGAGGCATTGTTTTTTATATTCCCAAATTTAATCCCAAATTTTCGAAAATAAAGACCCTTGAAATCCTCCGCGGAGGATGTGTTTCAGAAAATGCAACCACTGTCCATCCTCCGCGGTAGATTGATTTTTCAGAATGTGCCAATGCAAATCCCCCAGTTTTTATACGTTGTCGCCACTGCAGAGAATCTGCAGGGTGAATATAAAAGGTGCTGGGGTCATTCAAATGTCGACCTGAACAATCAGCACTTTAGTGAGTTAATGCTTATAACAGTTGTCATGTTTTCCATACTGTGGAGGGAGTCCCATGCATTGGCATGTGTATCAGATGGCTCAGTTCATGCATGTGAGTCGTTTCCAGGTAATCACTTGCACTGTGCTCAATCGTCTTGTGCTAACTGTCAGTTGTTAACAATAGAAATCATCAGTGGGCAATAGTTCGAGGTATAACGCATGTGAAAGCTTGTGCCATGGGCGGTTCAGGTTCTGGGCGGCAGCCCAAGAGCAAACTGCCCCCAGGCAGGTACAGGCTGTTTGGCGCTGATGTTGATGTAGTTGATAAGCGAAAGGACGACAACCGTGCGCGTGTCGGTCGGTCTATAGATTTACAAGCCCCTGTGCTGCCAGAAGGGGGCGCCAGCACTAGCCGTGCGACCCAGCTGCAGACCATTGCCAGTGACAACATTATAGAGCCAATAGCATCTTGCGAACCAGCTGTTCTGGATATGGTAGAGGACCAGGCATGCGAGGGGTCGCATACGGTGGTGCGGGCAAGGCGCACACTGGCTGACTTGCTGAAGCAGCCGCAGTACATGTGCATAGTTGACGCGAAGGACAAGAAGAGGCTGCAGTGCTCTATCTGCTCCACGCCGGACAATCCTTGCACGTTTCAAAGGCTCGTCAAGAACGCTGTGATTCACGTGAAATCAGCCAAGCACCAGCAGAACGATACCAGGACTGCAGACGCTGAATTGAACAAAGCCGCAGGTATGCCGTTTTATCCTTCGTGAAACATGGCTTGCTTCCTGGCCTGGTATACAGACTGTTGAAACGCGAATTTGATGCAGATGGTCTATTCGAGAACAGCATTCCTCACGCCATGGAAAAGGCTAAGACGGCAGCAGAGAAGCAACTGAAACTCAGCCTGATTTCTTGCACGAATGTGCTGCTTCACGGTCGAGGCATGATCGAGTATCAGCAGCGCGGCCAGGAGCATCGCATTGCCCAGAATCCCCACTACACACCACATCACTGGTCTTTGTACTCAGCATGGGAGCTTGCAACGGCTGTGGACGCAGTCGTTGTGGCAGAAATGAAGGATATCATCAGCAAGAGTGAGTTCCTGGCTATCAGCTGTGATGAGACTACCGACCGAGGCAAACTCAGTCAAATGTCCGTCCATGTTTATGCTGTCGCCGGCTGGAAGCGCCTAACGATGCTTGTTTCTCTGTCACGTACACCGCTGCCAGCCAATGCTCCCAATCTCGCGAAGCACATGATATCTTCCGTCTGTGACTTCACGGGGCTGAGCAAGTTGAAGCTCGCGAAACGTTTAGTGGCAATAGGCACCGATGGTGCTGCTGTGCTCCTGGGTGAACATAGTGGCATGGTTAAGCGACTTCAGGACATATTCCCTTTTCTATTGGGCTTCCATTGTTTTGCTCATAGAGTGGATCTCGCAGCGAAAGCCATCAAACAGTCGTCTACTGTAGAGGGTCTTATCAATGCTTGCAATCGTGTCACGAGCCACTACGCGCATGGTGGCAAACGTGATGATGAATTGTTCCAGTGCCAAGCAGAGCTGGGGATGCCACAGATCAAGCTTGTCCGTCCCGCAGAAACACGATGGCTTAGCTACAAGTCAGTTATTGAGAAAGTGCACAAAAGTCTGCCTGCCCTTATGTAGCATCTGCACCAGGAACAAGAAGTCGCTTTGTGTGATTCCGTTTCAAATGTTCGCACTCAGTTGGGAATGTCTGCTTTGATGCCAGCCATGAACGTTCTGCATTCTCTGATTGTTAGTCTTCAAACAGAAGCTGGGTACATACGTGACTTCGTGTATGAGGTAGACCATGCCATCAAGCATCTACATTTGCTGTATGTGGATGAAGATGATGCATGGGTTGGGGGCCCTTTTTTGCACTGGAAAGAGTTGAAAGCCTGCTTATCACCTGACGAAACGAAGCGACAGGGAAGTCCTTGGGTGTTCAGCAATGGTCCAGACGTAGATGGTGCTGAGTATCCAGGTGCCCCTGTCCTGTTGCGCAGAGTTGGCGACGGAAAACTGCTGGTTATGGTGGCAAAGCATGTGCCCACAGACACCTGCCCTCGACCTCATAGACTTCCACAACCAGTGCCGCAATCACAGTTGCGTATGATATTGAGTGATGATAAAGATCAAATCACAGCTGCTGTCCGTGCACTGATAGCTGACCTTGAGGATCACTTCCCTAGACGACAGTTGCCTGCTGCTCTCGAAATCATCACACCGCAGTACTGGCTAGGGGGTGAAGTTCCTGATGACTGTGACGACGTGCTAGAGCGAATCATCGACGAGTTTGGTGTGGCGAAGACAACTGTCGACGATCAGCACGTGGAAGGTCTCATAGATGGTACACGGCTGCATGATCAGCTGTCCAATTTCCAGTCTTTGGCTATGCATTTTGCACCGCGTGTGTGTGATGAGAGTGCAGTCAGTACAGGAGTGGGCACTGTCAAGAGCAGGGCTGACAAGCTGGCGCTCTTCTGGCAAGCGATCAGCGCGTCCCCAAGAGCAGAGGCGTCGATTGGAGAGTTCATGTTGCTTGCCAAGTTGCTAATCACAGTAGTGAGTGGGAGTGTTGCCGATGAGCGTGTGTTCTCTGCGTTGGATTTTGTGAAGAATACACGTAGAAGTCGCCTGAACGACGATCATTTGGAGGAGTCTGTGAGGATGAAAGCGCAGAACATCTTCACTCTTGAAAATTTCCCTTTTGACACAAGGCATTATCAGAGTGGCATGCTGGTGCGGAGGATAGGGGCAGATACATGGCCGTGTAAATTGGTTTCCAGATATATCTGTAATCTGAAAAGATTTGCTTTTCAGTTCTCACGGCAGATTTTGTTTGGGCGGCTGTGTATTCATCAGTTCCTCACGGAGACTGGTATTTTTAAATCCTGTGCGCACTGATCCTCCGCGCGGATTTGGCGAAAATCGAAATCAATAACACTGATTCAGGCGGGCGAAGGAGAGACAATTCAAGGGCATGCTGTGATTGAGAATCCCTGATTTTCTAAAAGGCAGACTCAAGCCACATCCTTCTGTAACAAGCTAAGCCGATGAAGAAATCAGAGCAGATATCCATGAAGAACACGTTGTCAATGTTCTAGATGGGGAGGTTCTGGCTGCAAGGCACGCTGCTCCAACTCAACAACAGAAAGAAAAAATAAGTCCAGCTGCGGTATCCCATTCAATCAAGAGGTCAATATCCATGAAGTCTGGTGCTCTTTCCACAGGGGCCACTGCCGATTTCATCGACGCTGTGCGCAGAGACAACATGGAGACGCGACCCCGCTCTGAAAGTGCTCTGCTGGAATCAGGGACTCATGTGTCATATCGTGATGGTGCAGGATGTGTGATTGCTCAGGCAGGCGGCCCATCGGCTCAGTAATGGAGTGTTGTCGTTGCCGCAGCGTTGGCACGAAGGAAGCGTGCTGTTTCTGAAAGCCACAAGCGAAGTCATGAAATAGTACATTATAAATTGCCACAGGGTCGCACAACCTATACTCCCCTCCCCGTCCTCGCAATGCACCCCCAATGACATGGATTGATGGTGTTTGGTATTATCAAGTACGATTACACTGTGCTTGAAGGAAGCGTGTTGTTTCTGAAAGCCGCAAGCGCAGTCTTGAGCCAATACATTTTAGCTTGCCACAGGGTCGCACAACCTATGCCCCCCTCCCCGTCCTCGCGATGCACCCCCAATGACATGGATTGATGGTGTTTTATATTCTCCAGTATGATTAGGCTACACCATTTTGATGTTGGTGTTTGCGTGAAGGGCAAAGAATATTTCCCTGTCTGGGGTAGTAAGAAAACAAACCATCGACTAAAACGCTAAATGGCCCCTAACAAGCTGCAGCGACTCACTACATAGACAATGATGGTAATGTGTTGTGCCTGTATTTATTTTTGATACATTGCTGGTACACATGCCTACTGAGGACCATCCGATTCACGTTGGACAGCTGCAAGTGCGCCGAAATCTTGGGCGAATCCGTCGCCGCTGCATGTACTTCCGTTTGCATAGCGCGAGGACCAGGCAGTTATTTACAAAACGCCTCAGATCCATCCTGAAGAGACTTGTGGCTGCGAATGCGTGTTGCTACAGCCACAGTAAGGCAAGTTGGCCAAGCGTCCGTTCGTGACCGTTCGTGTATGTGACACGAGCGGTAAGGACTTGCTAGGTGCAGCTCATTTGGTGCACTTGTTGAAGACGCAGGGTTGCACCGGGAGTACGATAAATGTTTTTTTTTGGAGAGCATTCCCAAAGCACAGGGAAGGTTGCGCTTCCCTGTGCTTTGAGGCAACGCCTGTCCGAAAGACAGAAGTCCAAAGCAAACAGAATGTGCGTGCAAAGAAACGTGCTCGACCGGCACCTGTATCACGAACTAGTCCTGGTGAGAACGGTTCCAGTGAGGTAGAATGAAAGGCGACTTGTGCAGAAAGGTTCGGCTGCATGGTCACATGTGAGGGTTCGCGTTGTGGGGTGCATGAGGCAGCATATCTAGGATGATGTTGCAAGGCAGAATCGAGTATGCATCTTGTGTATGTAAATATCATGTGGACAATTATGGTGCGGGGCTATACGTTTCTCTTCCATGAGTACCTTCTTACTTGGTGCTCAGTAGGTGGTTGCCCCCCCCCCCACCTCCCCCCACTCTCAGACGATTTTCCAGGTGTCCTGAGGTGGGCTTAGGGCTTCATGAACATCACAACTTGTACTAAGGTGCTCAAGAATACTTTTCGTCGACGTTTCCTTTTTTTAGGCAAAACAAAATTTTTTCCCGCAATGCCATGTCACGCAACCACCAACATCAAAATGGTATGGCCTTAATCGAAAACCTCAAAATGTGGGCAATCAACAGCCGAATTAATACAAGTAATTACAACCAGGCAGCTGGGGTTTAACACACTGATTAACTTACAAATCGTAAATTATATGGGATTAAACCTTTTATTTTCAGTACTGTTGCTGGTGATATTTGGGTGCTCGCCCCTAGTGATCAAGGTAGTGGAGGGATGAGTCCTGACCCTTCAAGTGTCTCACTCATTGTACACCACGTTGATCAAGGTTTTCAGTTGGATACCTGGGACAGGAACTGTGTTTCATATGTACTGAGGCCGGTAGCACCCGTGCTGCCGCTATGTGTACCTAGATCCAGAGTTTGCAAAATAAAGTTGTCAGCATCTTCGACACCATGGATGTCATCGTCATCGCCAAAGGATCCGAGAGATAGTCGCCCGGGCACAATGACCACAGCTTCTCTACTTTTTCTGGCAGTGAGCACCTTCAAGGACGAACCCTGATACACTAAAACCATTCCAGTCTCATCTTTGTAGGCATGGGGGAGGCTGCACTCACAGCAGCCATCGCTTCGTGCGTCCATGTTGCTGGTTACGCAATTATTTTTACAGAATAATTAAAGTGTAATTGTAAATGTGTTATTATTACAATGTAACCAAAGCAAGATTAACAAGCTAATCGGGAACCACGCCATACCCAAGAAGGGCTTCGGCCTCAGCACCGTCGAAGGGGCGGGACATGGACATACACCCCCGGGCCACACGAGACCACGAAGGCAAACACAGCGGCTGCAGAGAACGCCGCACAACATGGCAAGCAAAGACAGGGTTGCCAACAGTGACCGCATCGTCAGCAACAACAGCACCAACAAGGAG
This sequence comes from Ulvella scutata, assembly GCA_032359135.1. Lineage (NCBI taxonomy): Eukaryota > Viridiplantae > Chlorophyta > Ulvophyceae > Ulvales > Ulvellaceae > Ulvella > Ulvella scutata. The sequence goes on from JAUMHD010007533.1 coordinate 7,526, forward strand.
AATATAAGCGGCAATAACGGAATACACCTCAGCACATACACCAGCCTCACAGTCCCGCAGGAACACAGACGGATCAAGAACCCAAGGAACACAGCATGTACTCACTGAGACAGGGTCAAAGCAATTCGCATCACGTGCAGCAAGAAGGGCAATCCGCGCACACCCTTCAGGGGGGACCAGCTGAAGCAAGTCATCCCAGAGGTCATTCGGGTCAGGGCACCCCACTAGAGAAGCTTTACAACTAAACAGAAAGTGCTGCACACAACGCCAGCGACGCTCCAACGCAGCAAATTAATCCTAGAAAACCAGATTAACACGTTAATGACAAAGAATGTAATTGGTGTTCAATTGCGCTTAAACAGGCGTTAACTATTAATTTCGAGCCCTACTCACTCCCCATTGCCTGCACCTACGTGCTAGGTTGCAGTCATGTCTGGGAGTGCTGACCCATAGAGTATGTCAATGCATGATCGAAGCCTTCGAAAGCAGGAGCAGGCGATGGTTTTGTGAAAAGGTCCGCCAGCTGCCGCTGCGTGGACACATACTGAGCACGCAGATACTGTTTCATGTGGAGGTCACGAAGGAATATATTTTGTAGATCGATGTGCTTGGGGTGGCCACTCATCCCGGAAGTGTGGTTGTTGCTGAGGCAAAGGGCTGCCTGATTGTCCACCCACAGATTGAAGCATGGAGCCTGCACGAGCGGCTCCGACAGCAGCTTGCGCAGCCATAGGCCGTCCTTGGCGGCAGTGGCGGCAGCAACGAACTCCGCCTCAGTGGTGCAAGCGGTCACTAGGGACTGCTGGTTGGAGAGCCATGCAATGGGATGCGATGCCCAAACCGTTATCATTCCAGACACGCTTCTGCGCGTGTCTTTGCGCGTGTCTTTGTCGTTGGCGTAGTCGGCGTCAGAGTACACATGCAGGTCAGGCACCACCGGAACAGCGTCCGCTGGCATCGCACCCCGCAGGCGCCCGCGCCACCAGCTGTACGGCCCACCGGAATGCGGCTCGCACCCCCCCTCAGGTCAGAACCCGTAGCAGCGACTCTGATCTGGGGTTGTGCTCGGGTAGCAAAGCACATGGCGCGGCGCAGTCAGATGCTTCTCAGTGGGAGCACTCATGAAGCGACTCAGCACACCACATGCATGCGCGATGTCGGGCCAGGTTTTGCATGTCAGATACAACAGTGAGCCAAGGATTGCCTTGTAGTCATTGTTCTGCGGCAGCGGCGTGTCGCCTTTCATCAACTGAGCACCGGGTGGGAGTGGCGTGGGTGTCAACCTGCAATGACCTGGCAGCACCCTGAATTGATCCAAGATCTGCCTGCAGTACCCTTCCTGTGACAACATTATGCCTTTGGAGCACTTGAGAATCTCAATGCTGAGGAAGCATGTGGGTTCTCCCAGACCTTGGATTAGGGAAACGGCAGCGAACTCATCCTTGGCTGTGAGCACATCACGCTGATTGCCCACAATGAGTGCATCATCAACATGCACAAGCATGTACACTTGGTCGCGGCCACTGCCTCGAAAGAGCACAGCAGGGTCAGCGCACGTTTGTGCAAACCCTATTGCAGCAAGCTCTTCATACAGCTTCTCATACCACAAACTGGAAGATTCTCGCAGCCCGTACAGCGACTTGAACAAGCGGCAGTAGGGATTGCTGAAACCGAGAGCTGAGGGAAGACGAATGAAAAACTCCTCCTGCAATTCTTCATTGATGAATGCAGTGGGCACATCAACCTGATGCATGTAGAGTCTTTGCTGCGCAGCAATGGAGACAAGTACACCGAATGAGGTGATCTGCGCAACTGGCGCAAAGATGTCATCAATGGCGAAGTGTTTTTGAAAGTTGCCACATGCCACCAAGCGAGCCTTGTTATCCCGACGTCGCCCTTGACGTCAGACTTCCCCTGTTACGGATCATGCCCTACTGTGGTGACGCGAACTACTTCGCGCATATTTCTACGATCCTCATGTATCACAATATATGCATAGGTTGTGTTTGATTCGCGTCGCTGCCACTGCACTTATAGACGGTACCATGATCGGCATCTGGCTACTTCTGTGACCATGCATCGAGTGCACAACCATCTCATCACACACATCTGCGCCCCGATAAACATACACGGTATTCTTAACCCTGGAATAGTAGTGTTCTGTCTATGTGTTCCGGGTGAGTTCGAAGACAATGGTGTATCCGCCCAAGGTGGTCCTATATATATCACATTTGGTGGCAGCGCCCAACAGTACCTGTCAACTCAGGCTTGCAATCCTTACATCCCAACAAACATTCAGCAAACAGACTTGCTTTTCCAACCCCATTCAGTGGATAGCCATCAAGCAACGGTTTTTTACGGCAGGTATTATCACTGAACAAGAGTCTAGTATGGGCCTTTTGTTGGCCTGGGTGTACGTTTAGGAACAGGACGCCGTGATACAGACGGAGAGTGTCAGTCCACACATACACAGCCTAACAGCAGGCCAGGGCACGTACATTGCACAGCTTAATCACGCAACACAACACTTGTTGCTGTTGTTGTATCTGTTTAAGGTAGGAACTGTCCTAGCCACACCAAAAGAGTAGAAATCGAGCATGATCCGTAATGGGGCAGGTCCCTTTTTTGGCGGACACTGCAAGCTGCCCTGGAATGCATGCGATACTCCAGCACGGAAAACGAACACATATGCAACCACAAATAACATCAAGTAAGCTGCTCAGGGCAACGGAACGACTCGCAGTGTGCCGCAACACGTCGGTATCGATGTGGTCTGATTAAGGGCAGATTAAGGGCTGATTAACGGCGACGTCGGAGAAGTATTTGGCATTGCCGTGTGGGTCGCGACGGATGCCAAAGAGGCATTGGTTTGGGATGGCAATCTTCCCTGGTGGCAGCTGAGAGTACTCCTCGTACGTTCTTCTCAAACATGGAGCGGAACTCCTTGTTGATGGCCTCCTCCCACACACACACACACACACAACACACACACACACACACACACACACACACACACACACACACACACACACACACACACACACACACACACACA
>JAUMHD010007544.1:0-74642 GCA_032359135.1 Ulvella scutata
GTGTCTTCACAGGTAAGCTCTTGTTATACTGGTTGATACATGTGTTGTGTTATATGCATTGTGCATGTGTTGTTCATTGAAGTGTCTATGCACTACAACTGCTACACAATGTAATGGTAGTCTCGTCATGTCACTCTATCACCGGGTATCTCAAATACCTTTTTGTCTTCACAGGCTTCGTTTCGCACATCGAAAAGCAAAGCGAAGCCACTCATAGCTGCAGCTAAGACCGCAATTGTTTTGTCGTCGTGGACACAAAGCACATTTTTCTATGCAGTACGAACAGGGAAGTTTTCCTGGCAATAAAACAGCAAGGTCCCCATGAAGTCTGTACGATACATGGTCTGGCTGCTCGTCGTATAATGTAGGGCATACGAACCGTAACATTCACTTCACACTCATGGTGAATAAATTCGTAGAAATCGACCGAATATGCCGGATTCAATCCAGTCGAATGAACCGCTGGTTAGAAATTGGTGGAGACACCACACCTAGGTTATGCTCATCACTACAGCTCACTCATGCATTCATCACCAATACATGGCGTTGTTTTCGTATACGTTCATGTGCGCAACATATGAATATGCACAGGCTTTACATCATCTCAGTCCTCCTACATCTTATGCGCCACCGACAGTCTAATCGTCTGATCATGTAGCACAGTGGATACACAGACTCAAGTCTTCCGCTGCGACAAGGCCGTCAAGTGTCTGAAGAGTGTAGGTAGAGTAGCTGACGAGACGAGCAGTGTTGAAGCGGTCTGCACGGCACAAAATATCTGACAGACCCTTGTGATGATGCATGGTAAGCTGTGTGTGCAGTTGTCATATTGCCGACCATTTTCAGACTGAACAAGGGTAAGAGTACATTCACATGCGCGGGTGGTTCTAAAAGTTTCAGAGACACTATCTGAGCGAACTATACCGAGGTTATACATCGAACATAACGTCGGGATCGTGACCTCGATTCGTGGGGTGTATCGTAGGCAGTGTTTTCAGAGATTACGTCAGGTAAATAGTTCAATGGCATCCGGTCTGTGAAATGCGAATCTTACACTTGCCAGATATATCACATTGCAAAGGCAGCATGTGCACCAGTGACTGAAAGTTGTCCGGAGTCGCCCCAGGGATCTAAGGGGGCTTATAAACATCCTTCTAACTCGACATGCAGGATCCGTCACACACCAGCACGGAATGTGCGCTTCTGCGAGCACAATAATCGATGCGACCGTACCTGGTCATTTCTGTTGCAGGTGCCTGGTGCACACTCGCGGGGTGTGTACGTGATATAACCAGTGCAATATTTGACGAGGGCTTGTGCTTCAGCATACATCTGGTCTGAAATCGATCTCTGCAGCATCCGGTGACGAACCGACGAACCACAGACACCGATCGCCTGCGTTGCATCCAAATCTTAAGGCATTATACATTTAAAGTAGAACTGGCATATTGACCACATCGCAAGTGTGATATCATGCATGTGACGGGTGTATATGTGTGCAATGCTTCACACGCTTCACGCACCTCGCCCTAATAGTGCGGAGAGCGAGTGCTTTAACATGCAAGTGATGAGGTCAATACTCTGTGGTTACCCCAAGACTCCGTAAGTAGGTATGTGTAAAAAATTATGTGCCTGTTTCCCAACTTTCACCCCATCTTGGCACATGATTCTACTTTTACTACTTTCTGATACCTATTTTCGTTATCCCGAAGTACTATTGATTATAATATTTATATATGGAAACTCCTACATTGTCCTCTAACAATCTCCTCTTTTACTACTTATAGTAGATTATATGAATTATTCAGATGACTTGCATATTTCCCCAGTCTTATATCTATACAAAGTGTGTGCATTATATGTACCCATCTTGTCACCCCTCTACTACTATTCTTCTCCTTTACTTTTATCGGGACTCCTTCCTCCCTATTTATAGTGATCAACCCTTATAATATATATGTTCTTACGAACTTTTCGCCAAGAATGTAAGATGGCGATCGATGTGCTCTTCATGCAATGCCACCAGCACCGTTTCGCTACCTAATGTACGCTTTACTCCCGTTTGCGCTCTGTATTAACTGATAATCACCCGTTGTGACGTTTTGCACGGTCTAAACTGCCATATGGGAGACCCGGAGGTGCACATTGCCACAAACACAATAATTGGTCGAGACAACTATCGTGCTCATTTTCAGGACACTATAAGATCCTTCCAGGACCCACGCGTGGAATCAAGAACTGTACTAATATGATTTTGTGCAACAAACCTCTGCACTGACGGTCTAGTGGTACTTGCTGTACCAGCACGAAACATTTGGCCGCAGAGTATACTGAACTGCATGACATAAACTGCCATGAACTGCAGTCACTTTAACTGAATGGTATTGGTTCGCGTAGTTTTTGGTCACAAGTCAATCCAGCTGCATGCACTGCCTCACTTGCTCGACCCAGCGACCTACAGAAGGGACAGCTCGCGATGAACGCATAAACGCGGTTCCCCCGTTTGCGCAGCAGCCTTGCCCCAGAAATTAGTTCTCGGTAGGCAAGCCTGGATGTGGGGTCTCTAGGGGGATTCATGGCACTTTATGATCTGGATCTCGCGTCGGTGTTCATCCGCCTAGGTAGGCTCTGACGATTTTCCAAGTACTCTAGCCGATACAACTCTCGGGCCGACGGCTGGCAAGTCTGTGGCTTAGGGGTCAAAGATTCACACCCCCCTTTAACACTGCCATCAGTGGATTCGATGTGTGTAACAAGTCGCAATCAATACCATGACCGAAATGCTGCCAATCATTGAACCAGCACATGCGACAATTCCCATCACAGGCTAAGAATGGAACGCAGTTGGCTCCCAGTCTACTCCAGTGACCTGCCAAGCGGCTACGAAAGGTACTGAAGAGGCGTACATGTGAGTTGGACATCAAGATGGTAAATGTACATGAAACCAGTCCACATGTGCACACTTTCCGGCTCTCGTCCCAATGTATGCATCTCGCACATCTGTGATGTATGTTGGTATCCTCAGCTGTTGCTTCCACTGATTCGTTTGAACAACTTTTTCTGGGTGGCAAATGGCTCCGACAGTATGTCGTAAACATCGTAGGAAATATGCATGATCGGTATGACAAAGGCCTGTTTCAGTATCTAAGACCTCGAGTTGCACAGTGGGCTGATGTGCCGAAAGAGTCTGCGTGAGGATATGATTCTGTTGATTTCCAGCGCTTTGACACGAAAACGCGTTATGATTCACACGATACATAACATATATAGCAGAAGGTGTTTCCAGTGCGATACCAAGCGTTTCCTGCATGCGACATATTTACCAACATATATCCAAAGCCGTTACGGAACCAACTTCAATGGAGGCGCAGGACAATGCATCTTACTCTTGATACACCGTGTGGGTAGCGCACCGCAGCATATGTCCTCCCTTCCACCTGTTGGTACCCCTATTCTCGAAGTTGTACCAGATGTACCATCTACAGAAAACGGTACTAGAGGATAACTTCTGCACCACACACAAATGCTTCCACCTGGCATGGTATGTGTTCGCACCCGGTATCTCGGCACGCTTCATCACTGCTGTAACTGGTACTATGTCAAGTCTTCTGTAGTATCACATAATTAATGTGTGATCGTGGATGAAACAATTGGTCGCTGACAACTGAGGCAAGTACCTATACAATGTCAAGATCAGACCGACTCGTATTTCAGAACATAATTGCTGAACAGCAATTATGTTTCAGGACGGAACATGATGCTTGTACCATCCTGAACATGCTTCGGATTGCCACGTAATATAGACCCACAGAACCGCTCAGAATGTATTGTTGGTACAGGTGATTGATTCAACTACTCAACCATCAACATATCTCTTATGATTCCGTTCACTGTATCTCAGTTGTTGCTGGCTTGATGCTCGCATCCCAGGTTGATAATACGGAGTATAGCTGATGGGACAACGAGTTTCACATATGCTTGATTCAATATGAAGGAGTGGAGGTGATGCAACTAAGATGATAAAACCCCCTTGGCGCTGTTGAATTTCTTCCAGGTACTACAAAAAATGCACTTTGTTAGGGTCTATAGAATGGCGGTACCGACATCAGGCTTCACTGTTGAACGACGAAATTTTCTTGTGAAATATGTCTGGAATCGTTGTCTACAGACTGTTGACAAGCGAGCCATTCGACCCTCAATCTTGTTATCAGTACAATCCTCGATGGCTTGCAATGCTTGCTGGTCGAACGTCGTTGTAAGTATACGTCGAACTCAATGATGAACTTTACGCTGAATAGGAGATCGTAAGCTTCAAGTATGAGAGGGAGCATACGAATCTTTCTTCCACAAGTTTCTTTCGTCGCAATATGTGTTCGAAGGGTCATAAATTTCCGATCGTGATGGCAGCACAGTTTTCAGAACCATTTTCATGTACTTCCAAGCGCATGACACTAAACGCATCGGCTCCGCAACGAACAGATTTCGACACGATATTGAATATACATGTACTGAATGAGTGAGGTGTCATGTGTGGTCGGCAAATAAATATGCGGGGAAATGAAGGCCGTGCCCAACACGGTCATCCAATGATGGGATGCACGCGCCCTACTATTAGAAATCAGGCAATGAAGAAATCCCAGATGCCTTTGCAGGGCGACTGAGGTGCGGATCATGTGCACAGTGTCCATGCAGGCATAGTGCCCTGTGCCAGTCCGAAACATGTAATTGCAGTGTTGAGGGCCAAAGCCTGCCCAATAATTTCTCCAGCAGAGCGACAAGAAAATCCAGCCGTGCAGCAGTGGGCGACAGTATCATCCCTATCGCCACGCAGCGTTGTTGTGCGTGAATGAAGCCTGCAAACATTAAAGGCATCTAAAACACTTCAGGCGTTCCTAAAAACATGCATACCTGAAAGGCATAGACAGGGTAAAAACTCGAATAGCATGCATGCGACAAATAGATGTCTCATTAATCACAGATGAATGCAGTTGCTGTCCCCCCCCAACGTCCATTGCTTGTACTCACATACTACCGCAATCACGCAAGTGATACATCAGCAGCAACACGATAGTGCTTTCAAGTACATTTATTAAAAGTATGATAGTAATGATCAGCAAAACGCCACGACCAGGAACCAAGGACCACCCTATACATTGACGAGAGATACGCAATCACACGCCACGATTGATATGGCCACTACAGCATCCAACCATAGAAAGGTTCTTCAAGCAACTGACTGCAACAGGACCTAGCTCACCAAAGGTGGACAGCACTAAACGAACCGTGATAGCACCATATATAACCTGATTCCTTCTGATCACGATACGTATCACTGAACGAAGTAAAATCAGTCTTACAAAGATACTTAGGCCACGTCGGTTGCACATCGGTCACATCCCAAAACACTATATCTGTAATACCAAACACATGGAAATGTGCTTGCTTGCCATTCACAACAGCTCGGTCAGGCACGGCGCCAACCTGATCGTGATAATCAGCAGCAGTGTCTTGTTAAAGCGCTCTATTGGAAGGAAACAATTCGAGACTGAAGCACTGGAAAAAATGTTTGGGGAAGTGCTGGAGCGCATGACGCTCCGGCAGAAAGAGAGAAAAAAACTCAAGTTGGACAGCTTCATGAGCGCTGCTTTCCAAGATCCAAGGTCTCGTGGGGCGTTGTTTTGTATGATCCACCGGTGTAGCCATGAAAAAGCCTGTTGAGAATCTTCCAAAAGGGAGGACTAAGTCTATAGAGTCAGTCTTCGCACGTAGTAGTAGTACATCCAAATCTCAAGACTTTGAGGAGTTAGTGCCGATAGTGGACGTGAATTCTGGATCTGGTCGCGGAGCAAAGCTGCAGGATGTGCACATTTTTTTTAGGACTTGATGTGATGAAACATGTTTTTAGTTGGTTTGCATTCAATAACCGTTCCGCACCAGTTTCGGTTTTCGACCGAGCGAGGATGGCAGCCGAGCTAGGATACGTGATACTTCTGGAAGATTTGTAGCTCACAAAGCATCTGATGTCGTTGAAGGCGCCATGTACGGCGCTGTTGAGAATATAGGACTGCGCACATCCACATGTTCGCATTTGCGGGAGGGATGGGCGACTGCGCATGCTGCAGCCCCACAGCAGCACGGATATTGCATTCGAACACTGAGCATGTTTGAAGTTAACGGCGTTGGATTACGTTTTGGTTTGCGCTCCGACAAGAAAGTACCCTGGAGCGCAGGTGCGCTCCAGACGAAAGTATATTCTGAACATATGAACAACTATATGGTATCGTTAAGTCTCGTCGCAGACTCCAGCTGTACCTCCTGGCAGTGTGTTCACCCCTGAAATTCTAGGCACTGAAAATACGTGCGTTGCCGGCATGCGTTTAGGCGAACAATGAGTGCACAGGCACAAATCAAACCATACTACAGGTGCCCATTCCAGGAAATGCATGTCAGTAGGTGAGCGGACCTCAGCATGAGCTCGCTTCCCTACCAGAACGTTTTCGAAAGTATGCGTCTCTGGATATAGATGTATATCTATATACAACGTGATGCCGGTAGCTATTGAATAACATGACTTCTCAGGTTGACAACAGTCACGCATGTGCCTCGGCATGAATTTGTCCCTTGCACGCTTGTAGTGTCTGGGGAGAAAAGCTACCATTCAATCAAGTTCCACACAATGTTATCCCCGATACAACGCGGTATGCTCCGGGTCTACATGCATATATAGCATGCGTATACGAATCCATGAAACGTTCACACCGTATGTATCTGCTGGCGGGAGCATTTGTGATGGTGCGTTGTACAGTTTTACGGACTTGGTATCGTCGATCTTGAAAGGGGTTGCGCAAGGGGGGGAGGAAGGGGGGGAGGGATGGGGGGAGGGGGGTGGCACTCGCGGAACGGTCGGTAATTGGCTACGGGGTTGCAGCATACACGGAATATCAATCAATGTTATCCCGAGTTCGGAAAAGTAACATCAGAACTGCAAGCTCAAGGCAGTAACGTATGCTATATGAAGCCGTTCACGTAGTCATGAGATATCGATATCGTGATCAGGATCATGCCGAAATGGCTGTCTATCTCGGTCGATACCGTCAGTTATATCGATCGGAAAAGGGATCATTGTTACTGTTTTCGAGCTGCAGCAGAGAACGTCATAAAGAAGTATTAGCGTCCAATTGGACGGCCACTGGCGCCTGCAGGCGTGCACATCACAATGCATGCAGATGTATGATTTCCGTTCATATGCATTCACACACATGTCCATGTAATTGATATCCGTTACCGCTGTTCTCAATCTCTGTGATATCCCGACTGTTTAATCATCGTCTGCTAGTTTCCGTTGTTGCATACATTCAGACACCCATGCTTTTAATCACACGCACATTACGTACATACTGGCGAATCTCTAAGTGCCTGTTTTCTGTCTCGATCGTGCATATCTGAACGCTCCGTTGGGTAATTTGGCGGTTTCTGAGGGCGTGTCAGCATATGCATGCTGAAAACGGTAGAGCTTTTATAAAACATGGAATCTGTTTCACTGGTTGCACGTGGCATGATGTCGTCTGCACAGTACACATCACGTCGGTACCCCCAGTTTCAGGGGCATTATCTATGCCTGATGTGCCTGAGAGAGCGAGCGCAGAGCATTATCACTGATAGGTCTGTTTCTGGTAGCAAGCTTGACCGATTTGGGCAGGGTTCTTTTTGTGTGATTTCAATATATGTGATTGTAACCTTTGGCAAGATTGTACACAGCACTGGTAAGTACAAGCCGACTGGATTCTCACTCTGGCATGTCTATGATGCTGCACCTTTACTGCTTGTGAACTGCGCCTGTATCACCAGCGGTACATATCTCAGTGGTGAGCGACCTTGCGTTCACAACACACTGCCTCATTTACTTCAGCAGCCCCACCCCCCCCCCGCAAGCATGCATCTCCCAACTTCTGCAGATACTCACATCACGTATGTATTGACTTAATCCAGTCTCACAGTGTATGCCATGTTGGTATTGACGTTTAAGCACCAACTTACATGACCAAAGACATAATAAAGCGGTTGTGTTTGATACCTAGAAATCTTTTCACCGAGAAGCGACCCTTTTCCACATCTGAAATGACTCAATGTGGCCTTGCGTACCTCACTTGCGTGGAAGAAAGTACTGACTGCAGCCTCCTTCCCCTTTCCAGAATCATCCTGCAGTGTCGCAGCAGCTCGCTATGGATGTCCTGTCCGTGCCTACAAGGGGTTCATCTCGACACAGCACTGCTGGCAGTGCACATTCACCGGTGTATGCAAGTGAACTATCTTTCCGGGTTGTATGAAGGGAGTCTTCATGTAATAGAAGGCTTCATCGCGGTAGTACGTGCAGAAACCTTCAGCTGCGTGCTTCAATTCAGATTATAGCTCTACCTTTAATGTGTAATTTAGCGTTCATCAGGGGTGATTGGAGGGAAATAAGTTGCGTAATTTGACGTTCATCTGCGTTTTCCAGATTAATGTAATGTCCTATGTTTTACCCTGTAATTACAGAATTCTAATTAGGCGCTAATCTGATGGTCGGCATATATTTTTTTTCAGCCTCACTCTCTGCAGGGAGAAGCTGTTCAAGTCCCTTCCCCACAATGAGTGCAGCACTTCATGGCCGTTCTCACGGCCGCCTCGTCAGATGATATACGCGGAAGGGTTCAGCCAGATAGATGCTTACATGTACAGTTCTGTACAGTTCATAGTCACATAGCCACATAGTCACAGTTCATAGTCTGAACAGTTCATAGTCCTGGTTTATGTGTCATTGGAGTTATGCCTGTAACTTTACGTGCTATGTTTCACTGGAAAGAGTACTGGAAAATCTTTTGATGATGGTGCTGTTGTGATAGTAATGCGCAGGTTGGATGTGCTGTGGCATGTAGCTATCTTCTACCTACACACTGAGATTAGCACATTGTATAGCTCACAACTGAACATAATTATGATCATCGTATAGACTAATTTAACAGGTGTGCCCGGCCGCATATACTCCCATCCCGATGCATTCACTAGCATCACCCACTAGCACCACCCACTAGCACCATCCATTAGCACCAGCAGTGTGTTGGAGAAACGCCTTCGTTTCCGGTGTGTATCATATTATATATACAATGCAGTGGTTAGCCTCTGATGACTGATTAGATCATAGTGCTGGGTGAACAGTTGAAGTGTTACATTGGTAAGGGCATGCGGCCCTTATATAGTCTGGACAGGACCTAGCTTCCTGTCAGGCACTTGAACATGCTTTTCCATCACGTTCCTATCAGGTTCCTATTCGTGGGTGCCCAGCAGGTGCCTTGTAGGTTCCTACCAGGTTCATGGTAACCGACGTGGCGGTACCAATCTTGATTTCACAAGATCTGCATCATCATCTCAAGATACGGAGCTTCTAGTCACCTTCTTGGTAACTGCTATGCACTGTATATTCAACCTGCATGGTCCAATATATACTGGAATCGTGGCCAAAACTGAGCAACATATATTCACGATTTCCAACACTCCCCCTATATGTTGTGTCCATGACACTTGGATATACTATTCAATCAATCTACATATGAAGAAACTAAATCTTCTGTATCTTGAGTGCAGCGCTAAGGCATACCGTGAATATCCATTGATATTAAATCTTGGTCGCAAGAGGGCCTTGAATCTTGTTTGCCTAGAAGTCTTGAGTCTTGTATCATAGACTTCTGAGGTTCTTTTCATATAGTATGGTCTTTAAATAAGTCCCATGTCTTGAATGTTTTCATTAAGCTTTGTCATTGGCACAGCTTTGGTGATACAGTCAGCAACCATATGAGCTGTTGCAATGTACTCACAAACTGTCTCCTTGTTCCACACGGTCTTGAGTGAATAGATAAGTAATGTCGATATGCTTTGTCCTCTGGTGTGAGTGAGGGTGGTGAATCAATTTCAGTGCTCCTTGATTGTTCACAAATAGCTCTACTGGGGTGACTTTTCCTGTGAAGTCTGCTAGTAGAGTTTTGAGCCATAGTCCTTCTTTAGCAGCATTTGCTGCTGCAACAAACCCAGATGCACATGTTGACATCGCAACTCTTGGCTGTAGTTTCGAAGCCCATGATATTGCTGCCCCATTCAGCAAGAGAACATAGTCTGATGTTGACTTGCGTGTGGCTACATCTCCAACGTACTTGGTGTCACTGTAGCCTGCCAAGACATTGTGCCCATCACTGTGTCCCATATACACAGTGGCAGCAAGGTACCCTGTATAGTTCTTCACTGCACTTAGATGCACTTCTATCGGTGCGGTACAAGGTGTGTCCTTGCAACTGTGAAGCTACCATTGTTTCGAAGCTTCCTGGCAAGCTGCTCATTCCTGACTTGACCTGCTGTCATCATTTTAATTTTCTTCCTTGTGCAGTTTCCACACTTGAGAAAAACTCTCCTTTCCTGGTGGTGACTGAACTTCCGTTCATCCCCCGGTTCATAACGGTCACACTTTGAGCTTCTTCCACTTGAAGTATGCATATGTGGAATACCCCATCTTCACTACATTGGTGGCCCGTTTGCAGACGTATATGGCTTCTTTACCATTAAATTTTGTCACAACATAAAAGAAATCTCCCCCATATTGTCCAAATCAATGCTGACCTGATCCGATGAAGAGCTTTCCACGCAGCTGAATAGCTCGTAAGTCCTAACCGCAACAACAGATTTCATTCGAACATTGGGACAAGGTGGTTGCAATAACGCAGAGGCCCTCCAACGGCTCACCTGGATCGTTGCCCATCACACATACAGCGTGATGTTCAAATTGAGTGCAGCCTTTGCCATTCTTAACAACAGTGTACTCTTGAGTGCTGCCCTGCTACTCTCAGCACAAAAAGGTGCTCACCCCTTGCGGATGGTATTGCACCTGGACTGGCTCACATCACATAATAAGTGTCATCTTGAGTGCTATCCTGGTTGCTCTCGACACCCCCCCTTTACTAAAAAATAATAACTGTTTATGAGGTCCGCAGGGGACGGTACATATTATGGGATTCGAACTTGTGACCCTTGGTGAGCGGCACCCTGCTTAATATGCATGCACCGAATCTTCGGCCCAGCTGTGTTCGCGATTCACAGTCATCTCAACACTTTACAGTCGTGTCTTCATGTCTTCGAGACTAAGTGCTTCGTTACCATACCTCATTTGTCTAACAAAATCTCGGTACGCGCATCCGAGTCCATCCAGGACATAGTGCACAAACGCATGTTCGGGCATGTCTTCTCCGCATGCATCGCGTAACTCGACACGGATCACTTTGGGTTCTGAAGATCTTCTCAAGCGCTTCCCACGCGCCTTTTACCGTGGTCGCCTTCTTTATCAAATGCTTCATGTCTAGGGCGCTGGCAAACCGTATATTGAAAGTCAACGTACGGGCGTGTGGCCGTATGCGTTTGCCAACCGTATGCTTATGCCGTATACTTCACCGTATGCCGTATATTTCGGCTGTATGCCATATAATTCGGCCCTATGTCGTATATTGAAGCCGTATGTCATTGAAACGTACCGTATGTACATGTTGACAGTATATGCTCCCGCCTGGAACTGTATTCTTGACGTATGCACGGTACAACCCTCGACAAGAGCTAAACATTTGACAACTACTCGTTGAAAAGATACTTGTTGATTGCTATCGTCTGTCTCGACAACAGTAACACAGTCTTTGTCCCTGGAGCTGCTTCCAATACTTTGCAGTACCCTTGCCGCGTTTTCTCTTTCGCACAACACCCAACAACTCAGCAACATTATAGGCTTTGGACTCAAAGTTTTGTGTCTTTTCTATCTTTCGGATGGCGTCGGGGGCGCCACCTGGTGGATCACCATTCAAGGACGGCGACCGACTACGTGGCGACATTCTGCTAATCTAAAGCGACAGTGGCTGTCAGAACAACACATCTAGGTTATTTGTGTTCGTTTATAGCCCTCCATGTGTGCGGATGTTGCCTGTGGCGTCCTCTAAGCGCCCAAACTGTTGATAAAAAAAGACCGTATGCTCGCCGTATATGAACCGTATATCCGTATATTTTTGGGCCAATATACGGTACGCATACGCATACCGTATAGTACACATATACGGTTTGCCAGCGCCCTAGTCATGTCAGTCTTGCCTGATGCTTTTTCTGAGCAGGTGAAAAGTCCAAGCGACTCGCGCAACTTTGAGGCTGAGAAGAGCAAGGATGACACTGACACCACCTACAAGTCCACTGGCCTGTTCGCCGACTTCTAGACAGTCCACATGGACTTCTGGCAGCTACACACTGCGTTTATAGTGGTGGCTTGAGAAGGTGGTAAAGACTCTCCTTCGTACCAGTGTTGACAAGGGCGACAGATAATCTGCCATGTTGTACCTGGCACAATATAAAGGTTGTGGTTGAGCAATGTGGAGAAGTGGATGGCCTTAGCTGACTCTCTCAGGGAACGTGGAATCGTGGAGCAGGGGTGGCAAGCCGTACTGAGGCGTTGATGATGTGCACGACTTCAACGATCAGTAGCGATGGAAGTGGGTGGAACACCAAGCTATTGGTTTCAAAGAAGTAAAAGGATCCGTGCCCGTCGGGCGTGCCCTTGTGAGGAACAACAGATATCGTGGTGTCGTAGGGAAGTTGGGATTGGGGCGGCCTTCAAGATGCTGCGATGATGTTTCTGGGGTCCGGATCGGCCCCCTTTGATACTCTCATATCTCCCTTGTGAATCTTGTTTGGGCGATGAGGCTAACCAGTTCAGGACGCTGGCACCAGAATTCTGATGGACAGGCTGGTCAGGATGGACCTGGGACATCAGCGCACGCATTGCATTGTGTTGAGCAGCGGCGCCTGCAGGCCCGAAAATGGGTTGTCTTTGGGCGAACTCCACATTGACATGATTGGACATCAGTACAAAAGTTACACCTAAAGATGTAGAGATGCCGACACTCAGTAAATTGTAACAAGGTGCATGAAGACCTCATTGCAGGCCACTGGTACCGTACAGACAACTGCCTGTGGGTCTAGTCTTTTCCCCAACTTTTAGACAACACGTTCTTATGAACTTGGAATACTGGAACTTGTACATTGCGATGTGACAAGCGCTTCGCAGCACATGGTGCAGAATCAGGGATGAGCTAAGCTGGTGATTTCAAAGGCTATGACACACATATGTTCCCAGCCTTGCTGTAAGTTGCATCTCAGCCGTAGAGTTACAATATATTGAAACATGAACTTAACTCTATTGGAAGACGCTTCTTGATGCTGAAAAAACAACCACGAATTCATTCCTGAAGAACCTCAGACACAGCAGAGACCAACAGAGACAACTTCAAGCTGCAGAGATGCCCAAAGCGAGGCTTCGGACGCGGTACATCTTCCAAACCACATCCAACTGGCTGTCCTGCTTGAAGGTCTCAACCCTTGAGGCAAAGTGGACCTGCATGCATGCCACACCAGCGTCCGTGGCAGCCCCTGATGAGAGCACCGGCCACGTCTCCGCAGCCTTCACTGCACACTTGCTACAAATCCAGGAACAGCAGGAATTTCCGGTGCTAAGTCTGGCTTGTGCAAGATGTGAAATGCCAACGAACACTGAACAGCCTACCACGGAGCCCTGAAGACGCCCCACTCAGGCAGACTTGCAACAGGCAGACTTGCCACCCCCACATCATGCGGACGTGCAACACAAGCCTAGACATGGGCAGGCGCTTAGAGCAGCCGACTCATACAGCAACAGGTGGTCGGTAAAGATCAGGTTGAATGACGGCCGCGGGGAGGGAGGGGAGGGGGCACAGCAGGCATGAAAGAGTTACATTGTTTTGTGTGGATGTACTTAATGGGATAATGCAGCAGGGAAATCGTGCCTTCAGGCCACAGCGCTGCATGAGAGCCTTGAAGGTTGTGAGCAGTTGCTTGGAGTGGTACAGGTCCCACAGGCGGCCCCAGTGAGTGAAGCTTTCCTGTGACTCGTTCACGGTGACGCCCACATCGTTGGCCTCCTTCTCTCCACGATATCTGCACGAGAACCAGCTCCCGTTTTGCATCGCAGCCTTTCACACGGGACGTGCCACAGGCCAGCTTGGACCAGGCTCGCAGACAAGGTGAAGAAGCGCTTCAACTCCAACGCTAGAGACTGTGTTGATCATGTCACACTGTCTCTTTCTGTTGCCCCCCATCGTAAAAAAAGCCCCAAGTCTCTCTCTCTCTCTTTCTATTGTTTTGTTTTGACTCACTGGGCAGCCCCCCTCCCCCCATCATGAAAACACTCTGTTTCTTTTTCTCGCTCGCTCGCTCTGCCTTGCTTGCTGCCTATTATTCGTTCAAATGCGTGAGAGGAAACGGTTCCAGTCGCACAGAGTGATAACAGAGGGCTGATTGCCTTCGAAAGAAGAAGAAGAAAGAAGTTGGGGTGCAGAAGGCCGCTGCGCGCACCTGAAAGTGACACAGGATGGCTTGGAGGGTGGCAGGGTGGCGGACAGCCAGTACACATGCAGCCGGCTCTCGTCGTTGACGTCTGTGACGGGAGTTATGGTGACTAGATGGTTTCTGACAAAGCCAAGGACAACATCCATGCATCTGTTGAGGTCCCCTGTGGCCGCATGGTGCCTCAGCACGATACTTCGGAAGTCCAACCTGAGATCCTCTAAAGCTGAGTCCGCCAGGGAATCTGCCACCTGCTCCTCCAGCGCAGGCAGCTGCATGACAGTGGCGCATGTCTTTGGTGGCGCTGTTCTGATGGCACGAGCAGCATCGACTTGTGCTGGGCGGTGATTGATGGCTCAGGTTGGGTTGACATCCTAACTGGGCAAACGAGTTAGCAGGTTCAAATCATGGTGTGGTTGTGTGAGGAGATTGAAGTATTGAGAGTTACACAGCAGAGGAGGTAGTTGTGTGTCGGAAATCACTGATGCTACTTGGTGAACAAAATTGCCTGCACTGTTAGGAGTTTAAGCTCCGAGCCTCCGAAACGAGTCCGCAGCTGTGTAAGTATGCAGTTTCAGGAAACAGTAATGTGTTAAGCATTAGGCGAATGCTGTTCCAGGCAAGCGAACACGACAGCCCCACCTGGTAGTGCCTGGCTTCCACCAGAAGTTCTTTTCTCTCCTCCACACTCCCTGGCAACACGCAGGAACCGTCACGAAGATAATTCAGTACCCGCTGAAAGTGTGTAGGATCTCTGTCGACAAAGTACACGTTGTCCGTCTGCATGGGCAGGTTCTTGACTCGTCAACATACTGGACCACGGTGAGACCACGAGCATGTTACCAGGGGACCCGATGCGTAGTTGATCTGGCACACCTGTCTCACTTTCTTCACGGTGACATCACCTTGGAACATCTTGCAGAAGAGAGAGTTCGGAATCTGCACACTGAGCAGCTCTGTGAGCACTTCAGCTGACCTGGCTGCAAGCTGTCCGCGGTGGCAAACCAGCCTTGCCGCAGATGTGAGCTATATATTAGTCTATAGTTCAATGATTGTGACACCTCTGTCATATTGTGCGTTTCCCAACAACCTCGTTCTGCTTTGAAGATGAAGAACCATCCCAGTCATAATGTCGCAACCGGATCAGCTGAGTACAGACACCACACTTTACATGCCACTGTATTGTATGCGCTGCATTGTAGCGCATGTCCAATGATGTCATTGTGTGCGGCCGTTCAATTGCAGTCAAGTTGTCTGCTGAAAGCTTACACACTATCACACTAACTGGAGACGATCGCTACAGGATGCCCGTGGACGCCCCTGTAACACCGAACGCAGTCTCAAAGCTGCATAGCCGTTAAATTTGGCGCATGATGGCTGATACCGACTGGGCGTGCTGCGCTCCTGAATCAACAGTTTCGTCTTGCAGCACGCACCGATAAACTATCACCAGGAGCAAGGCTTCGCATATTCAACGGGCATAATTGTCGTATACAACTTCGTACGCGGGGCAGGACACACCTTCAGGAGAGTCTCTCGGGACGTCAGGAACAGGTTCCCTCCAACATTGATGTGCACGACAGACGGCACCTGGTCCAGAATTGTAAAGTCCTCCTCCACCATGGCTTCCGAGTAGTGATTATCAGGCACAGCAGCTTGCGTAGTCCACTAGCAAACTCTGACGCTCAAAGAACCACGCAACAATCAGACCAGATTGCGCACGAACATCGGAAGTACTCTTACGTGTACGACAGATACGATCAAAGTCTCTCCTGCTAGGTGTATGTTCTAATGGATTTGAATCGGAATCGACGAGTACAGGAAACGATGGCCGAGATGAGCTGACTCACATGCGTTATCAATCCCAATCACCGGAACGAGTCTGAAAACGATCAGCTCCAGGCGTCCATCGTTCTTGACTACTCGCACAGTTTTGAATCCCGGAGAATATTGCACTTGTGACCACCGATCACGACTCGAAATTGCGATGGCAGCTTGGAGGGACATGTGGCTGTCTTTTCCCCACCGACACACGGACACAGTTATCCCTTGCCCAGGGTAGATACCCAAGCTTGATCCTGACGATGTTTTTTCGATCAGGTCCTGGTGCGCTTCTGTGCCATCAACCAGAGTTTCGCGGAGAGCTAAGGAGGACTTGACCAATTACTCAACCATATAACGTTGAGAAATGAAGCCACATGGAACATGAATAGACAATGGCGTTCTTAGAATGCGTAATTACATCAGGCAGCTGCAAACACGTCAGGGCACAATCTTGTTTCGCCCTTCAGGCTAGGCCAAGCAGGAACCGGTCCACAACGGAACAAGAGCTGTGAAAGGGAAGCACAGTGATCGATCAGTAGTTAGACACGATATCCTCACAAAAACTGTATCGAGCTGCCGTCAAGGATGATGTTTACATCTGGGTCCCTTCTGCAGAATTCTGTCATGTCCTATGCCACATTCTCGCCACAAGTTCTGTCTAGATGCTCAGGCGAGGTCTTCTTGCTTGAGTTATCAAAGAAGGACAATTGAACCGCTAAGCCTCACACAGAGGATCCGTCACAAAACCACACCAAGTCAGACCAGCTGTTGAAACACTCCAGGCGTACTTGTGCCACTGCTTCTGCACATGCAGCCACATCTGCCGGACGTGAGAGAGATGCTTCACATGAAAGCATGGGCGTGAGGTGCAGCAGCGAAAGTATGTGAGCAATCGGGCTTACAATTGATCCAAAAAGAAACGGTGTTGACAAACAGAAGTAAACAAATCGTGAACGTAATCAACAGCCGCCCTCGGATGAGAGTGGGTGCATCTAGTTCCTTGAGCTCTAGCCCGCCCCCCCTGCCCCGCGCGCTGCTCGAACTTCATCCATTGTGTGCACGGAATGAATCTAACTGGGTTCAAGCAGGTGCCTGACTGAGCACGCACAAGCATGACAGCCCAACTACAAACCGTAGACAGCTTCAGGGAGTCAACGTCGCTTCTTCTTGCCAAGTCCCGACTTTCCTGGTCGTCTGCGACAGTTGGAACTGTCCTGCCCAACCCTGGTAGTTCCACCAGCGCACGACGCGCCTGCCCCAGCCTTCCTGCTGCCCTTGTGCTCCCCTCGGCCGCCTCCCGTGGTTGAAGGCTCCCACAGAGTCAGCTTAAAGTGGTGGCCATCTAAAACCTTTGCGCGCAGCCCCAACGCATGAGCTGCAGGTGTGACGTCGTACACTGTCCCGTTGATCAAACAGTAGTAAGTCACAAAACTGGAGGGCGTGAAGGCCCCAAAGGGAGCAGTAGCCCAGCCTTCGCCATCTGTCAAGTCTTTGATGCGGCGCCTGCCCCCGCCGTTGCCGCCGCTCTGGGGAGTCATCAGCGCATCTGGGGCGGCGCGCAAGAAGTAGGAGCTATTCCTGCAGAGGCGCTGAGAATCTCTGCGTATGCCTGGTGAAACTATTTTTTCAGGGCAGCAACACTGTGACAGAGTTGGGCCATCAGGCGTTGCCATGAGTACTGGACAAGGCTTTCGTGATGGTGCGGTTGTTGTTTCGTGTTGATGCACGGTGTCTGTAACTTTTCAAGTTCTTGCCCATCAACTGACTTCTCGACTAAGAGGAATACAGAAACGACTGTGTGTTGGGTGCATTGTCGTGGTGCCCAACTGGAATGAAAATTATGGTCTTAAGCAAGTCCATAGCCGTACCTAGACCGTCTTCTGGGAGTTGTTAAGTTCTTTGTTCTAGCGTGTGTTGGGCGCCCATACACATAGTTCTTGACGCTGTTTCAATGGCAAACAGCAAGTGCGTGTGCCTGGTGCGCATTCACTCTGCCAGCACTCACACAGCACGTACTCAATGTGCAACAGAGGGGCTTCACTGTGCACAGCAGCCACTGAATTGGCCGATATCGGTGCCACAGTGGCTTCACGAGACACCAGCAGCCCAGGTCCCCCACTCCAGAAATGAGCGGCTTCTTGCTTCTTTGTACAGTCGCAAAAGCGGACACTGTGCTTGTTCTTACGGAGGCTAAGGGTTAACAGCTTTGAGAGACACAGATGTGTGCTGTGAAGCTACTGCTCAAGCAGAATCAGTACGAACACGCCTTGCAATTGCAACAAACTACCATGATCGATGGCCGTGGGCAACGAGGGACACACCCAATCAACACCTCCATGCCTGACTGCTCGCCTTGCTCGGGCGAAGACTGCTGTCTCGAATGAGGCTTGTTCTTGCCAGCATGACGGTCTGAAGGCCGGGACGATGCGGCCTGCTGGGAGCTGCGCCAGGAGGCCAGCCCAGCGTCGTACCGCTGGCGAGCAGCAGGTTCTAGAAGAGTCTCAGCCGCTGCTGTAACCACCTGCACGCAGATGCGCAAAGTGTGCATGTTGCTCGACAGTAGTGGCTGCGGTGCTGTTGTTTCTTCTGCTATCTTTCATGTGTTGTCGTCAAGGCATGTGCATACAATACTGCACCTACAGGCTGTGAGCGGAGCAGCTGCTTTCACAACGAGTACTGTTGCTGGTGCATCAGCAGTCGCCACTTGCATCAGCATCTCTGTACTGTTGCTCAAAAAAAGATGATGATGATCTGCCTGCCATGCAGCCGGGAGCACCGGCAAGATGCACACAACCACAGAGGCATGAAACCGTTCGTGGGTACAGGTGGTCTCCTAACAACCTCCTTCTGGTCTGCCACTGCCAATGGAACAGACAATAGGACAGCAATCCCCTCCGGCACGCTGCACTTACAGGGCGTTCTTGTATCAGAAAACAGAGCATACAACAGCAAGTGCCCAACAGCTCAACCCACAACATGCCCGCACAGCACCACACACCTGGAAAGCTTGCATAGCCCCTGGTGAGGAGCATTTATCAGGGTGTGTGGCCAGCGAACCTCGCTTCTTGGCGTTTCGTACGTCACCCTCATCTGCATCCTCCTGGATTCCCAGCACCTGCATACATGCATGCAGCAGTCGCAGCAACAGCAGCCAGCTTCACCACCGCAGCTCCAAACGACACGACGTGCACACCAGTGAGCAGCACTATGAACTATATGTTGCAAGGTTGCTAAGCATAGAGGGGGCGACAACCCGATTAACAGCGGTGGACGAGAAGTGAACTGTGCAATAACACGAAGAAAGTATTCGAGGACTAACCATACTCACGAATAGCTTCCGCCTCAGCACCACATGGCAGGCGAATACAAGGAGCTCTCGTGAATTTAACGGGGGTTAGGGGGTTAGCACCAAAACCCCTGAAGCTGAACCTGTGAAGCAGCTCGCGCTCATTCTTCGAACGCCTCAACACGATACGCCCTCCATCAATGCAAGGTTGTTGACTATTGTCCTATATTGCTTGAGAGACTTGTAAGGTGGTGTTCTGTCACATCCTGCATACCTCCTATGCGCACCAACACCACAACGTCCAACTGCAGGCATGCATGCACAGGACTACGTACCTCATACAAGTTGGAGGCCGACAGGACGGCCACTACTGCGGGGTCCGTGCACCCTCGTGGGGGGCGATTCTGAAGCTTCTTGAAGCTTCCATGAGTTCCATCTTCAGCTGAGCCAGCGTCATGTGCGTCCTGGAAATCCAACCATACCAGGGACACAAACAGCCACGCGAAAAATGTGAGAATGGCTGCCGGAACAGCCAGATACACAGGCAGTCGCCGGATGGCCAGCTGAACCAAGAAGGCTGCCAGAGCTGTAGGTGTGCGGCTGCGCAATAGACCTCCCAGAACTGCAGACACAGGGACTGCTCCGCAAGCCCATGGGATTGGAATGGCGCTAGCAAGCAGCACCAGTGGCGACACCACCTGCACGTGTTGTGTAGAGGTTGAAAGCAAGTGGCAGTCATGTATCAGGGTTGCTGTGGGAGATACAGTGAATTGCATGTGAAGCACTATGCCCTTGCGCAACACCTACTGAACCTTGAAGTGCTGGATGGGACCATTCTGAATCTTCGACACAGAAGAGAAGCAGAAGCTAAAACACAGGTAGCAGGAAGACTAGGTAACAAACAACCGTCTAGAATCACTTGGTTTAAAAGCTAAGTTACTGAGTTGGTGGGTGGTAACCGTCCTTGTGTCCAGCATGCACCAGCATCGCGTTCTAGTGATCAGATTAGCATAGCCAACGATTTCTGACACATCCCAACAAGTACAGACTTAAGAAGGGAACCTACTAACAGTAGCACGCACCGTATCATTAAGAAGGAAGTATGCAACAACGGAAAGGGTGGACCAGAGTGCTCGGCAGCTGATAATCGCAACGAGAACCTTGCCTGTCCACAGTGCGCATGCCACGGACACTCTTGCCCCCATCATCAAGCCCAGCACAGCCACACTGCCAAGCCATCTAAATCCTGAATAAATTCCTCGGCAGACACCCTGGAGTGAAGTAGATTCCAGGTAGCTGATCGCTTCGACAAGCGTTGGCATACTTGAGTACCACCTCCCCAGCTCAGCAGCACCACACTGCAAACCTGCCTTCGAAAGCTTTAGGAAGGTGAAAGTGGATACGATCTCGAGCTTGATCTGCTTAGTCATGACTGGTGTAGCCAGATAGCACAGGTATGCTGTAGCCAGTAGCACAGAAGCATCAAACAATTTGGGCATCACACGAAGGCCAAAACGAGAAGCCTTCGTGAAAATGCTTCTTGCTATGTTCATGAACTTCAGGAGTTCTTTCTTCCAGTTTGAGCGCCGAGGCCTGTTGAAGGAGAAAGTTCTGCGGTCTGAAGCACTCTGGTGAGCCTTGGGTTGCTGTTGCCTTGGCAATGATGTGCTTGATGTACCTGCTGCATGGAGAACATTATGGGGTAGCCTTTTCGGGTGTTCCCCTTTCGGTTTGGCATTTGAAGCTTCAACCAGGAGTACGTTTGATGTGATCGCTGGTATGAAAAGACGCTGCAGGTGCTCGTGCTACATGGCTGTGCTCAATATCTAAGGTGCAGAAGTTCGCCACTTGGATATTTGCTCCAACAGTATGCCAGAGCACTACATCATCAGCTGTGTGGTTCCAAACAGCAGTTCTGTCACAGCAGTAACTTAGTACAAGCACCAAGCCTTCTATTAGCAGCTTGATGCACAATAGAAAGTCATTCACATGGAGGTGATATATTGGGAGTCAACCCTCTGGTATTCTAGCTACTCCTGCTTTAAGAACTCCCTGGGTAGCTTTGGGGACCGTTTCATGTCCTTCTGAATCTAGCTGCCAAGAGTCTGCAGTACCGTCAAACTGTGTATGCGAGTAAAGATGCAAGAACACAGTTTGGCTTCCAAGCAGAAAACGGGCAGCTCACAAACACTGGATGCAAACTTGTGTTTCCACAGACGATTACCTCCATAAAACCCATCATGGGGCTATAGAAGGCTTTGCTGTATGTTGACCTCGCTGCAGATATGCTCTGTGGAATCAGGAGGCAGTACAGTAAGCAGTGTTTGGAAGTGGATGAGTGAGGTGGCCACACCAGCTCGGCCGTCAGCTACTTCGTCTCCCATGTTGAACTGCCCTTCATGCTGAACCTCTGCTGCACACTGCCGCTGAATGCTGGTGTCTGTAGGTTCTCTTGGAGAATGCCCGGGCGCCTGCCCATGAGACTGGCTACGATTGCCGCTTTCGGATAGGGGTTGGCCAGTGGGGCTGGCACATGCAGGCAAGCTGCACACGGACTGCTGAGAAACGCTCTTGAAGGTTGGTGATGTTGGGTGTTGTGCGGACAGATTGGTGGATGGAGCTGAATGAGTTTCAGTTGACGCGATGGTGGTATGCGCAAGACTGCTTGTGGAGTGTTGATGGCTGGAATTCTTCGAAGCTGGACAGGTATTTCGCTGTTCCCCGCATAAGGAACCAGACGTTTGACTGCTGCTTGTGTGCAACCGAGCTGTGTTCGCAGAGGGAACTTCCCGCGAGGACCTGAAAGAGCAACTTGTTTGCTGTGAGGACTCATTGATTGAGGTTTGAACTGCCAATCCACCCTCATCTGGTGCGGCGCTGGTTCTTCGCCCCCGCTCAACAGTGTCGATTCGGGAGCGAGCATCCTGCAATCAACAGGTCAACCTCTGGGCACTATGGAGCAATCACCTGATGCAGTCCCTCCCTGCACTTGACATTCCGGAGAGAATGTTCCGACGTTCGACATCGGGTACAAACATCCTGACAAACATGGGATTGGTGATATGATAGCGATGCAATCAAACGAGAAGGGACATGCTTGTATTGCGTGGCTCATGAGATCGCAGTCGCGTTCTAGCCGGGAAGCCTGCTCTGACAGTCGTGCAGTCGCAAGAAGCAGTGCTCGAGCCCCATCAACTCGCCCTTGACTCTCTAAACGTTTCTTGCGGCTCGCAATTGGGCCTTCGTTCTTATCAGGCCTAGTGGGCACGTTGTATGGCGGCACTGGTGTCATGACTGTCAGGAGGACAAGGATTCCGCCCGATCGCTGGCAGCATCTAGCCTAGGAACTAGATACCTCCACATAGGCGCTATGACTACATCACAATTCGAAAATTACGATAGATGCCGAGTCTGTACGGGCTTGGGCGCACTGGCTGATACGCATCTGTTGTTGTGCACCAACAGCGGTGCACTGCGCTACATGATGCGTTACGATCTCACTGCACATTGTACGCCAGGGCACCGACTCTTGAAGACAGGAATGTTGAAAATGCGTTGGTACCCGTTCTCTGCAGACTTTTCGTGAAACAGATCGAACCAACGCCTCAGTGATCCATGCCACCAGCATGCACAATTGAAAATGCCAACAACTTCAAACATGATAATACTAGACAGGAGAAGATTACACTTTGCATGTCCGGTATAGCCCCTGGCCAAGGTCACAGCAGATTCCAGGATGCAATTCTGATTGACCCACATCACTGATGTGACATCAGGTCAGCTCAGTGTGAATTCAGACACTGGTTGGGCACAAAACCGTCAGCTGGCGATGCCGACATCCTAATTTCCCTCAACTCAACGCACTGAAAACGCAAGCTGTATGGTCACCACAGCAACAGATGCCCGGTATCACCTGATGTTACCTGTTTTCGCAACCCACAACTGGGCTTTTTGACAGCTCAATTGACTTCACCGAGCGGAAATGGAAGCACTGACCAAGGCGATGGCAACATAGATGGTGCTGAAAAGCACCAGGTCCCATGCCTAGAAGCATAAACCAGCAGAAGCAGGGTTCTCTGTTGTTGAGCAACCCTCGTGCAGACCCCTTCTCTGGTGTGTGTTATGCCAGTCCACAACATGGCCTGCACAGTGCCGTCACGTCAATAAATCTTGGACTGACCACAACCGCACTCGCCTAGTGGCTCTGGATGCCCTACTTCGATTGTGTAGCAGGATGCATTTCAAGCTTCGCAACAAAAATCCCGCTGAAAGCACAGGCGTCTAAAATCCCAAGAACTATAACACTATCCCAAGAGACCCTCATGCGTGGAATGAATCGAGCTGCAAACGCACCTACATCCAATTGGAAGGCGTGGCCTGTACCCAAGGATGTCTGAAAACCTTGTTCACACTTTCAGGCTGAGGGTCACCCCCTGAGCTGGTTTTGTAAAATTCAGAGTACACCTCAATGCTCTGCATATTGCCATCCAGGTTCAGCAGCTCTAGACTGCGTCCTTTTGAAGCCTTCCTTTTCCTTGGTGAAAGCTCACTAACAACAAATCTCGCCCCTCCATACCTGCACATGTCAACACCACATGAGGGATGACCCGCCTATCTACCATGATTCTTGTGCATGATTGACATCCATGCATACAGCAGTGTGATGAACAAGCATGTAGCTGGAATGCAATGTGCACGAATGAATCCACCCAAAAATGTAGCTGGAATGAAAGCGCTGAAAGTATGCAGTGTGTGATCCTTCTTGGAGCTTTGGTGTGCGTTTGCCTTTGCCGTGTAAAACGCAAGCTGTTCTCACGGACAGAATGTACAGCACTAACAGAAAACATTGCATGTATTCGCAAGGCATGCACAATTGGATACTCCAGAATGCCAACCAAACCTGTGATGACATGCATACAGCGGCTTCAACTGCGCACCCAAGATGAGTGCATCTCAGCTCAACAATACGGAGTTCCTGGCAGCTCAACAGTGCTCTGCAAAGCGGTCGAAGGCATGGTGGTACCGCATTAGTCTGAGGGGCACATTTCAGATGCAACTTGCCCAGCTGATTGTAGGACATCGCCACGTGTTGAAGATGTGGCAAGGCTTGCAAGGCTTCGCTGAATACTGGAACTGTGGCTGGAGTAATTCCAATGCTCTCGACATCGAGACTGGTCAGTGCAGTGAGGGCGGACAGCGCTGACAGATGCTGCTTGTTCTTTCCAAGGGACGAAAAGCCAGAAATTTTCAGCCTCTGCATTTGCTTCAGGGCTGTAAGGGCTGCAGAGAGGCATGTAGCATCTTTGGGAGTGCGCACAACTAGGTGGTTGTCGGAGAGGCTCAAATTGGTGAGTTTTGGCAGGCAAGTCAGGCGCTTGATGAGTGCACGCATGTGCTGAGGGGACAGCTGGCCCTCTTCTACAACCAGACGCTGCAGGCATGTGAGCCTTGGCAGTGCTGCTGAAGCTGCTGGACTGGCTATTGCTGCGAACGACTCACGTAGTTCAAGGTCTGTGAGAGCTGTCAGCTGCATCAGACAGTAGGTGAATGAGCGTGCCACCTCTGATGCAACAGGAGTGCAGTCACTGTCCAGTGTTAGTGACAGGCGCAGGGCTGACAGAGATGTCAGCGTGGCTACAGAGTCAAACAGCGAGGTCAGGACCTTCCTGGACAGCTTTGGATGCTTCTTGTGAACACTAGACACAGGGTGCTTGCCATCCGTGCCACGTTGCAACCACAGATGTGGCGAATCATCGATATCGAGTTTGGCATCACTTGTCGACACTGATGGGCAGAGTGCCTGCAGTGCAGAAGCATGGAAACACCCAGAGAGCTTCTCCATGCATACGTCAAGTGTGGCGTGAGATGCTTGCAGCATCTGCACGGCGATCTGCGACGGCAGCCCAGCAATGATCTGCAAATCAGCGATCATCCTAACATAGTCTGAACAGCCTAGTTGGCGAACCTCTTCTTAGAATAACTTGTCACTTCCTCACATGCATGCATGTGGCATGCAGCATGCAGCAAGGGCGCGTCAGACCTTTTTTCCTGGACAGTGCACTGCAGTGCTACCTGTGCTGCTCAGAGTGTGACTGAAACCGTAGGTGAAACACTAGCTGCCATGACAATATGAAGAATGTGACATAAACCTGCAAGGTTTGGATGCCAAGGATCGCATGGTGGCTATCACAGTGGTGGTAGTAGTCTGTAATGTGCAACAGAGCACACCTCATCCGCAACAGAGGACGAGATTCCATTGATTGCTTCTGATCCTTGATACGTGCCTTCAGCTCCCCGTTTCCGCTTTTTGGTGGTCTCATTGGTGACAGTAAGTGCAGACAACAGTCGTTTGGACAGCTCCTCATTCACAGACCTTGACAAGTCTGTATCTTCAAGGACAACTGATGCCTGTATTCGAAGAGAAAGCATCTAAGATGTCTTGCTTCAAGTTTGGTTTCCAGTATTCGTGTAATACCCATGTGCTGAGGCTCTCAGAAGGCGATATTGGGCTTGTTAACCACGACTGTGTAACCACGGCTGCGGGAAGCCAACAGCACAGCGTAGTGGCCAAAGACTGCAAGCACAAGCCGAAATGGTAAATATAAGTGGGATGAATCGCACTTTGAGGAGTGTCAACAACGAGTCTGTGCGATCCGTTGGTTCACACAGCTTACGAGGAGGTGACCGCTGGACATGACTTAACCAGCTGTGAATGTACCCAGTCGGTATATCCAGTGACGAGCTCAAACTTAAAGGTACTCGTAAGTTTTGCAGCACAGAGCTTCTTGCTAGGACGTCCTTGCTGATGGACACTGTGCTCACATTGCCGGAGTTGTTGACCACCAGTCGGATGCCGCCTGAACACGTGTTGTTCAACTCTACTGAATCCATGTGTCCTAATCAACGGGTTGCAGGCGAGGTGCAGTGCTATTTGCAGGTGTGCTGAAGCACTAAGCAGGTTGAAGGTGCCATCACGCAGGGCAAGGTTGCATAACATGACGTATCAACATATCAAGCTACACTGTCTCATTCCCAATGATATTGACCATGTACTTTCAGGGATGTAGCTACCACATGTAGCTACACAGTGTTTCTCAACTATTGATGTCTTCACGATGATATTTTGGCCCATAATGCCACCCAATATATTACAAAATTCACGTCATCGCACACCTTCAAAGGGCACTAGTATACGCTACCTTTGTTGCGCTTATTCCGGAAGCATGGGACGAATTATCGGGGATCCTTCATTCTTGCCGCATTGTTCAGTTGTAGCCTGGTTGCCAGGAAGTGTAGCCCTGTGAGCAGCCCGCAAAGTAGCGGTTACTTTCAGGCTGAAACGCAGTTTGAACGTTTGTGGTATTCGTGAGGCACTCACCTGTCGTATTTTTCCGCTCTGTGCCTAACTTGTGACTCTCGGCATGCCTTACTCCGGATCTAGCACTCTAGTTCCTGTTCTCCGTGTTGGAATGGTTGCAACAGGACTGCTGTACGGTAGCTGGAAGCTAAGCAGCTTGAGAGCTCAGAAGCAGAGAAGTCAGCAGCAGAGGGCAAAGGAGAGGCATCAGTGATGAATAGCGGCGATTCCACTGATGGTGCACGCCACGTCGTTTTGTGCTTTCGCGTTCAATTACAACTGTTCTCCATGACATTTAGTTCGTTTGAGTCTGGGCGTGTGTCGTATTGGAAGACCAAGAAATGACCTGCTGTGCAGCTCGCAATTACCCAAGCGAGAAGCACGCAAGCGCTTGTGATAGCGGAAGTGCTAGTGTGAAAGGTTTGCGGTGATGTACTTGGCTGTTACTTGTGGGCGCACACAGACTCCCCAGCATGGGATCCTGGTGTGTTGATGGGGATGTCAGTGACATTCTTCAGGGTTTTTAGACATCATGCAGACGTGAAAGGGTCTCCTCTCTGCAAATTGGAGATGTTGAGCGCGTTTGAGCTTGCTGTCGTAAGTTCCAGGCTAGTTAGGGACACGGTAGAGAGGGTCGTCTTGATTGATTCAGCACAGCCCACCGCAGCAACAGAGGCATTCTATGATGAATGACGCATCGTTCTTACATGCTTAATTGCTTTCTATATATGCCAGGAGTAGCCGTGGAGCCCTGTCAGAGTTGTTGCAGATGGTACATGAGTATAGCGGTGTTCAGAAACATCGCAACTTTAGTGGTGAAAGGACCTCAGCACTTGATCCACTTGCTTCATATTATTCTAGATTTCAACCTGTGCTTCGCGTTGTAGATGAGCATGATGCAGCACTCATTTTCAGTGTCCGAACGGATGCTGCAACAGGCGTTGCTGTCGTCGGCGAAGTCGGTCTGCACCATTCTGAAAGTTGCCAGGCCATTGAATGGCAAGCAAGAAGTTCTATAGTTGTACCCATCCAGGGTACAATCATCACCCTGAAACCGTGCATACCGCTCCCGACCTATGCTCTGCACTGTGCTTTACGGGTCATGTGCCTTATCCTGGACCAGGGAGGCACCAGGACTCCTGGTGCCTCCCTGGTATCAACGAGGGCGGTGGTACATCGACAGTGGCGCGGTTCACAAGCACAAAGAGTGCACTGGAGTAGAGCATCTGAAAGCAAACAACAACGCGGAGACCACGCAACACCTACTGCGAAGCATAAAACAAAAGGCAGAACAAACCAAACACATACTCAAGCACCGCACAACTATACGTCACCACAGCGCAGAACAGACTGTCCGGAAACACCGCGGGCCGCTGCTGCCGGCAAGGCACCACCAGGGGAGGGCCCCACTAGAAGATACCAAAGCAGGAGCACGCCTAGGCGGAGGCGGGCGGGCAGGGGAATGGACCAGGTATATGGAGCAGGTTAGCGGCGTGCCGGAGGAAGGAGGAGGGGAGCGGGGCACCGGAGGAAGGAGGGGGCCATTTACATGCAGCCAGGAGCGCGAAAGGGGGGCGCCAGAGGATGGGGGTTGCGGGCCGTGGGCGCCGCTCGAGGCCGGGGAGCCGATTTGCTGGAGGAGGGCCCGGGGGGGGGGGGGGTGCGGGAGGGAGAGAGGGAGAGAGGGAGCCTTGCTGGGCAAGAGCGCTAAGCGGAGGGAGGCGGCGATCAGAGGAGGGGGGAGGGCGCAGTGGGAGCTGCAGTGCGGAGGGGGTGGTGATCAGCAGCCACAGGAGTGTCGCGGGCCATCCGTGTTTCTCTTTACAGTCTTTTGGTAATCTGTTACAGTCTTATTATATGATGCCTGCTGCTGTCTTTTGTTCAGCTCTGCTACAATTCTTGCGCCGAACCTTCCACCCCTCTTGCTCGTTCACCCATCCGGCTTTCTGGCTGCAGCCTCCGCCGGTGCCATCTCCACCGACAACCGGCTCTGTGCTGGGCTACGGCAGCTCTCAATGTTAGGTTCTGTGCTAATACCAACAGCTCCCGATCAGATATGACCGTATTCTATCACTAGGAGCGATGATGTCCCTGATATAGGAGATTCCCCTACAATCGTAACACTCAACACCTCAGCATCACCCTCTACCTCCAAATTCCACCTCGGCGTCCCCTTGTCCGGAGCAGCTCCCTCAAGGGAGTGGATCCACTCCCTCATGTACTTTCTGATACTCCCGGCTGCAGCTGCACGCTCATGAGCGTGCTCACCGCTGTGGTGTTGCGACGGACGTCGCGCTGGGGGCGCGTTGTGAGGGCGCTTACTATGGGTTGCTTGCGCGATGCTTCTGTGACCTTCATCCTGTTTACTTGTATTTTGGTGGCGCAGCTGCTCTATGCTGCTTGTATGTGGGTGCTTGGAGCTACTTCTGTGGCACTGGCTGCTTGTTGATCTGGTTGGGCCTGTTCTGTGTGCCTTGTTGTGGTGTGTGATGTGATTGCTGTCACCCTGTCTCTGTGGGTACATATCGTGTCCCTTGGGTTCTTGATCCGTCTGTGCCCTGCGGGCATGTGAGGCTGGTGTCTGTGCTGCAGTGTACTCTGTCATTGCCGCTTATATCCTCCAGGTTGCTGCTGTTGCGCGGTCCCTGTTGGCGACGCTGTGTTTTCCTGTAACATCACGCGGCGTTCCCCTGCAGCTTTTGTATTTGCCTTCCTGGTCCCGTGTGGCCCGGGGTTGTATGTTCTTGTCCCACCCCTTCAGAGCTGAAGCCCTTCTTGGGTATGGAGTAGTTCACGGTTAATTGTTTTGGGTAAGGGGACCGATAAGAGCACGCTGAGCTGCCGTAGTGCACGCTTACATGCATCTCCTGGCAACAACGCGGTGACAAGAGCGCGCTGACCGTATCTCATCTTTGCTGTGCAACTGGATCCAGTAGCCTCCAGTAGTGGCGGTGCGCATGCCGTATCAACTGACAGCTACCCATTCCTGTTTTTTTTGGCCAGTACCCATTCCTGAGTTTTTGGCCTCCAGGGCCACTATACTGCGGCTACCAAGGCCGTCAACGCATTCTGGCGCTTGCCCACAGCGGGGGATTTCTTTTGAAGCGGCTATCACGTTGCTGATACCGCGGTAACGCTGCGCGATTACTACGTGTGCCCCGGGCACCAGTGGTTCGGGCACACGTTCCGGCTGATCTACTTCGAGGCTCTTGGCCGATTCAGCCATGCAGGAAAAGGCGCAACGCAGTTCGTTTCTCAAGCCACCAATGCGGCTTTCCCTCAGGAGTGCGAGCGGCACCCTGAACAGTGCGCATCTGTTCTTGTTTATTGAGAGGTTACGTTCACAAAATGTTTTGTGATGACCAGTACATGTACATCCATGAACATCAATATGCGTTGCCAGCTCGTCCATCAATCCATGAACGCACTATCGTGCGCTGATCACTAGTTAGCAGTCATGCAGATCGCCCATGTACAGGCATGTACAGGACCACGTCTTATGCAGCTGTAGCTATGAGATGCATATGGATGCAGATTGATGAAACTACGAGACTGCGGAAGTGAACGGCACTGCTAGCGCCCATTACCAAACAACCTTGGCAATGCGCAGAACCAGCCAGAAGCTGTGTTTGTGTATCTGGCGTTGTGTTGTCTGTGACCACGAGCACCTCGAATCGACACACAGCGTCACGTACTTCTTGCTGCACTGGAAGGTGCATGTGGAGAGCGTGTCGCACCATACATATGTTGCATGCAACATGGCGCCAGCGCGTCATGGCGACTGAGCTCTAGATCTGCAGACTGCGGCTGGAAAGGGGCGATATCTGTAGCCTGCAGCAGTACCGATCATGTATCGTGGAACATGCTCAGCTGTTGACAGCTAGCTTGCCTGTGCGTACAGTGTCCAGTCGTTGAAGGCTTCACACCTCTGAGAGAGTCACAGTCAATCAAAGCTGAAGAAGTAGACAATCCGTTCGACACGTAGACGTTTAATGGCTTGTGGACTTGCCCTTTCTTGATTGTATCTGCTGAAGGCGCAACAATGTCGACCTCAAGGACTCCGTTGAAGTTCGCGATGTATTCCCCAGAGGACAGTCCGACTCCCAAGGTGCGTGACAGATTCACACATAACAGTTATTATAGGCACGGAGCTGTCATCAGCTGATGCGGCTTGCCAGTGGATGCGGTCGTCAAGGTCGGTGCGTGCAGATGAGGCACTGGGCTCAGTGCCATCTATGCACGTGAGCTGTGCAAGACACCAACGGAAGTCATAATGCATTGACAAACCTTTATTCTGCCTTGCTTCATGGAAGTCTGTAGCCCTCTTCATGCTGCGCGTATCTCACCTCAACAGAAAATCGTTGGTTGTGACACATCCTGCACTCCAGGGAATTCAACTAAGTTCCTCGCGCGTACAGTAGAATTAGGTAGCTTATGGATTGCTCAGGTACAATCGTGCATGTTTTAGCTCGATTAGCCGTGACGCCGTCCATGGAGCGGCCACTTGCACCAGCTCCTTGCACCAGTAATTAGATCAGCTTAAATTGCAACCGCATCAATGAATCTTTGAGTCTGCTTGTAGCGTATATGCGCGTGTGGTTTGGGCCACACGTTGGGCGTGTGTGTTGGTTGCTTTGTGGCAGCTCCAAGGAGTAGAACATTGACACTGCACAAAGCCACGCTTGCTCGGATGTCCTAGTAACGAAGCATTGCGTGTAAGCTGACACTTCAGTTCGGCGTCTGTACGGCGTCATGTAGCGGACAATTTTTCTTTATTTACAAGGGGCCGCAATCGTGCTCAGTTGCTTCCATCGCGTCCAAAAATGGAACTTCTGTCTGGTGTTATTTGTGAGGCCACGTCACGAGTGTGGGCTGTGGTTGGTATGCCTTACGGATGTGGCTTGTGGGTCGGTACTCCCAGCAAGTGGGCCGTAGTCAATATGTTCAATGCCTTGCGGTGGCCGAGCCTCGCCGGTACTGTCGAAGCTCTTTTCTGTGCAGCCAAGCAGCTCCGGATTGTTGCTCGCGTCTTCGTTCCCCTGTTCTATCATTTAGATTGTAGTATAGAGGCTGCAAGAGGAGAGCACCGACGAGGTCACGCTGCCACACGCGTGCCACCATGCTGTTACATTTGGATACGTTCTGCTCAGTTGAAGTTTCAATGTATGTCATGCACGATCTCTGACGCAGAGAGACAAAGACAAAGAGCGAGACCGCACACAACACTAGAATCGTGCTGATTTGATTCGTGCGCGCTCGTTGCCTTGCTTGTAAGACATACATCTTAGTACTTGACGAGTACATGGTGCATCGCTTGCTTGCATCCTTCCCGTGGATGCAAAGAACCTCTGGCGGAGCTGCATGTAGAGTCGAGCAGCCTATTGCAGCGACATTTCTCTCATACAGATGCGTATGTACAACATAAACAATGGTTGGTAGTTGCAGGCTTCGATTGCTAGTGTTACGAAGCGTCCAGTAGCAGGCAGTTTGCAGTTGAGCATGTCACCTTCCACTGTGCAGGCGACCAAGGGGCTCATCCTCAACCTAATTCAATGGCAGCGCGCAACCGCTTTCATTGGGATTGGTGTCATTGTGGTCCTTGCATCAGCCACAAGTATGTTGTCAGGGTTCGTAGCGGATGCACATCGGCAAACGCTGCGCAAGTTCGACACCTCGCTTGCCGGGGCAGGATTAGGGGTAGGCCAGAGCTCTTCCAGGCACTTCACCACTCCAGGGACACCAGTAGGCATAGCTCAGTTTGAGAGGAGGCGGCTTGGAGAGCCACTCACCGACGTTAGTGTGGCCGAGCCAGTGGAGCCTGTGGTGCCCATTGATCCTGTGGAGCCTGCAGAGCCAGTGGAGCCTGAAGAGCCCGTCGAGCCTGAACAGCCTGTCGAGCCAGT
The DNA here is from genome assembly GCA_032359135.1 of Ulvella scutata. Lineage (NCBI taxonomy): Eukaryota > Viridiplantae > Chlorophyta > Ulvophyceae > Ulvales > Ulvellaceae > Ulvella > Ulvella scutata. Next base: position 32,801 of record JAUMHD010007544.1, read on the forward strand.
AGAGCCCGAAGAGCCCAAAGAGCCAGTCGAGCCTGAAGAGCCAGTCGAGCCTGAAGATCCAGTAGAGCCTGAAGAGCCTGCAGTGCTTACAGAGCGTGAAGAGCCAGTAGAGCCTGAAGAGCCCGTTGAGCCTGAGGAGCCTGTCGAGCCAGTAGAGCCCGAAGAGCCTGAAGAGCCAGTCGAGCCTGAAGAGCCAGTCGAGCCTGAAGATCCAGTAGAGCCTGAAGAGCCAGTCGAGCCTGAAGATTCAGTCGAGCCTGAAGATCCAGTAGAGCCTGAAGAGCCAGTCGAGCCTGAAGAGCCAGTCGAGCCAGTAGAGCCTGAAGATCCCGTCGAGCCTGAAGAGCCAGTCGAGCCAGTAGAGCCTGAAGATCCCCTCGAGCCTGAAGAGCCAGTCGAGCCTGAAGATCCAGTAGAGCCTGAAGATCCAGTTGAGCCTGAAGATCCAGTTGAGCCTGAAGAGCCAGTCGAGCCTGAAGAGCCCGCAGGTCCAATCGAGCCTGCAGCACCGCAACCTAGACCACAAAGGAAAATCAACCCGATGTCTGAAGAATGGGACAACAGCATTGCAGTGTGCGCCATCATGCTGCAGGAAGACATCAGCGATATCCGCGAGTGGCTGCTATACCACAAGTGCGGAGCCCTTGCTGAGCAGCTGCACCTCACCCAACTGATCCTCTTAGCCTCTCTATGTTTCTTCATTTTGATCTCCCATCTTGGTCTGTGGCATCACGGCAACTAGGGCCCTCTGTATGCTGCATGCCCATCCTGTACACTTGCACAAGGGCCCTAGGCCATCTCAGGCCGGTTTGGTTCCAGGTGATACATGCATGCTTCTTCATTTACACATTTTTTGGACAGTAATATTACTATGATGCGCCTAGTTGCTGCAAGATGTTCAAAGAAGTATACATCAATGATGTAAACATCCTACAGGAAGGTTATACCAACTACATACATCGTACATGGGTGTTCATCCTACTCGTCCTCAACTGCAGCTGTGTTTATGTTGGCAGTCTAGTGTCTCTCTCTGACTGCGCTCGTGGCTGGCCCCGTGTCTTTACTCTCACGTCAGAACTCCGCTTGAGCATGCTGCCACGTTGCACACTCACCTCTCTGCATTGCTGGCTCTGCTTCTCTCTGTCTCCATCACAACACAGCGAACTAAAGTGTGAACGTAACGACACAGTTCAACTTTGAAGTACACAGGAGCTCTGGCAGCAGCCGTGGCTGTGCTTGTTCGGTAAGAGGCGCTGCTGAAGCTGCAATGAGATTCTTTGCGGATACCGCGTTGTGCTTCTGAGACGAGGGTGTTGCAACGTGCCACTGGTGCTGCAGGTGGATTGGAGTGGACAAGGTATATCTGAGGGAGAACACTAAAAAGCCGGAAGTCCCTGAAGCCATCAAGGGGCCACTTCAAGATCTAATCGACGAAGGTTTCTTGGATCTTGGGACCTGGGCTGGCCAGAGCCCAGAGGCTCAGCAAATGTGGTACAACCGCTGCACACAAAGTGACCTTGGTGGTTCCAAGTCCTGGATTTTCTATACGGACCTGGACGAGTACCCGATAATACTGAATGGGTGCGTGCCCCTGTTGGAAAAAGGACGCAAAAATAACTTATCTTGTGCGGGTGCCTGCTGGCTGATACCCTGCAGCTGCCCTGAACACTGTGTGCAGCTGAACCGTCAACGATCAGCTGCGAGCATTGCACAGGTCATTGCACAGGTCATTGCACAGGTCATTGCACAGGTCATTGCACAGGTCATTGCACAGGTCATTGCACAGGTCACAGGTTTCCAATGATGATACGATCTAATGATAGTACGATGTAAGCAGAGTGCTCGAAGTGCACACCCCCTGATCTGGTGTAGGAGCTGTTTCGGGTGCTCCTATGCAGGTTCCTTGAATTGCCATGCTTGTTTCAGCTCTACTTCTTTCAGATACGAGAATGTGGGCATCTGGTGGGCGAGAATTTCTATGTGTCTGCTGTGAGCAAACCTGGGTTGCTGCAGTGTCTTTTTTCTTTGCAGGGGGGTGGCAGCCGAGAACCCAGACCTGAAAGCCTTCCTCCTCAAGCACAGAGGCGCTGCAGGCCTGTCGTTGCAGTGGGTTATGGTCGGCAGCAGCGGCTACGTTGACCGCCCGAGGCCAGGCGGCCCCCTCCGCTACTTCGACAAGTGCTCCAATGAGCTGTCCTTCCAGATGAAATGTCTCGGGGCTTCCCATTATCTTGCCCAGTTCCCCTTCATTGGCCCCGAACTATTCCACTCATGCTGCTACAAGTGCGACCCACTCTGCTTCCTGTTGTGACCGGTTCACCTTCGTTGCCATCGGATAAGGCCCCACTGGCCACTTCTTGGGCACTCCTCGTTAAGCTGAGGGCCTGTTCTTGGGCATCTTCCTCGCAGGCTGTCCTTGTGTTGAGCGCGTACGCAGCATCAGTGTGCTCCAGGAAAGTAGTGCAAAAGCTCAGTAACCATCATCCTTAAGAGAATGTGTATTAAAGCAGCGTGAATGTGTATTAAAGCTACACCACCAAGTTTGTGGATTAAGTGTTTGCATGACCCCTTGCAGGTACAAGGATGGGCAAGATATTCAGACACCCCACATCCTGCATTCAGATGGCAGGCCATTGAACATCACCAGCGTGCAGCGTGGGATACTCCCTCACTCGAAGGTCGAGCTCAGTGACTTAGAAAGTGCGAGCCTGAGAGCTTCTGCTGGGCCTGTAAAGTAAACCAGTGCATTTCCTTGAGAGATTCTTGATCAATTGCATGCTGCTTTTGGTGCACAGTCAAGTCCAGATCAACTGGTCTGGAGTACACCTCGAGTCGTGCATTACACATCACTTGAAGGTCTCTTCATGTGGCCTCTTGCATCTGTTATGGAATGCCCTGCTCTACACATCGAACTCTGCAGACCAAACAACGTCTCCAGACATTCATGTCATTGGAATTAGATTAACGGCGCCATGAACATACAGCAATTAAATGCTAGTCACCTTCTCATGTCTCTCTTCCTTTCACCATCAACTGCACGACTGCTCATCAGGATGTGCAATGCAGAGCAGCAGAAATGCAGAACGTACAGAGGCCATCTACTTGACGAGGACTGGGAGGATAAGAGGGACATTCCAATGGGAGAGACGTTGGTGCTGTTCCACTATGTGACCAGATCCTTCGAAGACTTCCGAGAAAACAAACTCACAAGGTGTGATCGTAGAGGGGCCCCTGTGAATGCCATACCTACTTTATGCTAACTCTAAGCTCTTTATTAAGCTAACTCTCAACTCCCGGGGAGAGTAATTCTTAGCTCTCAGCAGCACTTGTCACGCATGACCGTGTCGATCAGTTCTATGTGGTTGTGTGTGTGTGTGTGTGTGTGTGTGTGTGTGTGTGTGTGTCTCTCTCTCTCTCTCTCTGTGTGTGTGTGTGTGTGTGTGTGTGTGTGTGTTAAAAAGTAGAAACCAAAAGGTGACGATAGGTCTTGAACCAGCGAACACTCAGCCCGCAGGCACAAATCCTAAGTACACACACAATCAATCAACAAGCATAGGCACATCCATGCCCTCCACAAAGCGTTGCCCGATACCGCGGGTCAACAAACCAACAAACCGCTTGAACAATCTAGCATTACCACTGTCTGTGTGTGTGTCTGTGTGTTTGTGTGTGTTACAAAGTAGAAACCATAAGGTGTGTGTGTACAACGGCAGGTGTCGGCTCACAAGCACCAAAGGTGCACCACCGTAGATCATCTGAAACCAGCCAATAGCAACAAGCAACCATGAAACGCCTGCCACAAACCACAAAATACACCAAAGCAAGAATAAAGCAAACAGCCCATCATAGCTATGCGGTTGGGTTTGCCCAGAGAAGCTCACAGCATCTGAAGCTCACAGCAGGCACACAGCAACTGAACGGTCAGTGAGGCATGCAGGTACGCGGGCAGGTACACGGTGGCCTTCAAGAAGGAGAAGAACGAAGCCATTGCAAGGGGAGGTCCGGTACCGTCAGATGTGGACCTGTTCAACGCGCTGGTGCACGATATGGGGGTTGACCACGAGGCTCCAGTGTGCTCGTCGCCTGTAGACGCGGAGTATGGAAAAAGGTGCTGCTGAGGGAGTGCTGGACGCATTTGCTGACAACGGCTTAGGGAAGGCATGCGCTGAAGCCCAGTGGCAGTAGAGGGGTGGTCGCTTGTATGCAAGCGCTGCTGCATTTGTTGTTCGAACGTATGGGAAGTTCGATGTGTTGTGTTTACATCGACAGGGGGGAAGCTTGATGCGTGTATTTGATGGTTATGTGATGAGTTGTTCTGTTCTTTGGTGTGGATTGGGTGAGGTGTGGTTCGAAGTCGAGGTGTGGTTGGGAATTGAGCAGAACCGGTGTGTGCTTTTAGCCGGAATTTTGTGTGTTCATTTAACAGTGGCACATTCACAAAGAGCGCACCGGCTTCTGAAACCCAGCAACCACTCAAGGACCACAACTAGCGACCATACAACACCCGCCACGAAGCACAAAATGCGTGAAGGCAGAACGGACCAAACAGGCAGCCATCTCCTCCGAGACATCTCGAAACACTGACACACAAGCAGAACAACGGGGCAACATAAAACTGCAGAACAGACAGCCCGACGCCGAGGGCCGCTGCTGATGACGAAGCCCCGTCAGAGGTGGCCCCCCTGGAAGAGTCAGCGGAAGGGGCGAGGGGCCATGAGCATGGAGGTAGGAGCGGGGGCACCAGGGGAAGGAGGGGGGTCGGAGGTACGGGGCGGCGGAGGAGGCCGAGAGGGAGCGGGCGCCGGAGGAAGGAGGGGTGGCGGGAGGGGTAAGGGGGCATCAGTACGAAGCCAGGAGCGGGGGAGGGGGCGACAGAGGGGGAGGAGGGGGGTGTTGGGCTGATGGCCGCACGGGGGCGGGGGGGCTCAGTTGCCTAAGGAGGGACGGGTTGGGGGGGAGCAGTAGAGATCCTCGCGGGGCGAGAGCGTTCAGCGGAGGGAGGTGGCGCTCAGAGGAGGGGAGCTGCAGCACGGAGGGGGGGGGGGCATGCATCATCAGTAGCCACAGGTACCTTCAGGTTTCTGCGGCATCAGCAGTGGGTACCGGCAGGCCCGGCAGGGGGACCTTTCTGGCAACCCAGCTGCATACATCTACAGGATGGGAATTAGTGTAACAGTGTTTCAAGAGGGTACATGAACAGCAGGTGATGCAAACAATCAGCGAGTTGCAAAAGTTGTCTTGAAGGAAATTGCAAGAGCCGATTGACTGAGCAGCGGGGATGGGCCAACGTGATGGTAAGATATCACGTTTTCGCTTAGCTCGCAAGATTTATCACATTTATTTTTCTGGCACGAAGACTGAAAAAAAAAACGAAATCTTCAACAATCGTGCCGGCCTGAAGAATTATTGTGTACTGTCCCACCTGGTCAGTCTGATGCATAGGTATGTGGCACCGACACATACCTATCTGTACGTATACATTGCATTCATATGCCTTGCGCTGGGATACGCCTGAAGTAAGTTGCTCAGGGTTTTCATATTTTGGCCCAACTTTGAGTGGTATACACTTGTGGCAAGAACCTTCGCGAATATGCTGCACTTGCGCACATAAGTCGATCTTGCTGTCGTATGCTGATCGACGACGCTGTACCAAAGTAGGCACGATTGTTGAAGTTGTTAACTGCTGTCATTCGCAATTTGCCCACCTTACCCTGTACACAAGCGTGCAGTACAGAAGAATCTGTGACAGCTGTTTCTTGCAAGTGCCACCTGCTCAGTGCAAGCCGGTTCAGTGCCACTACTCTGCTCTTAAACTTTTAGCTCAGAAATACAGGATTGTGCTGCGGAGGGGCTTCCGCACCCACTACAGAACCCATTAGTGGTGGTCCGCTGGCGAGTGGTGGTGGAACAATCGCTTCTACCAAGAGCTGCCTCAGACCCGACCAAGCGACGAGGCAATATATTTAACAGGTGAGTTGCTTCAGACCTCGTGGTGGCGTGATATTGGGCGAGACTGTGTGGAAGGATGCAGGCACTGCCCTGGCGACAGTCGTCTGCTGCCAGTCGAGTGCACAACCTGCATCTCATAGATACCGTGAGCAGCTCACAACGTTCACACTGGCTCTTTTACGGTTTGCGAAAGACAGTTGTGCTGAACGACGGTTGGTCAGAAGCAAAGGCACCGGTTGTCGGCTTGCCACAGTGTATATCACGAATGTGTACAAATTGGAGATGTTCGATGTGCGCAAACCAAGGCTTACCTTCCGCCACAATCGCTGTTCTGTGCGCTTGGCACTGCTGGTAGCAGCCGTCGGCCCGCTGTTCTACGCTGTGTTGCAGTGCCCTGCGGTGAGAGCAGCGCACTTCTGAGCCCAAGGCCCAGGATCCCACACAGCTTGGCAATAACCATTTCAAACGATAACTCTGTTGTCCACATAGAGTACAATGTTTTTGGTAAAACCGTGCTTTTGTGCAGTTCTCGGCGCGAGTGTCGCAACACTCACCCATACCTCCTGCAAGCATTTCCCTTAGCAATGTGTTGTGCAGTACTGCGGTCGACGTAGCTTTTTATCGCACTTGTACGCACTTCGTACATCTTGTCTAGTACGTAGCGTTGTGTGAGCTCACAGCTTCTCCGGGCAAGAGCTCCAAGAACTGATTCAGAAGTGTCTTGTCCTAACAATGCTTGTTGGGAGGGTTGGCGAGAACACGATTCTGCAAGCTCATACGCATGAGTAAACTCATACGCATGAGTGGATCGATAAGTGAGCTGCTATTTGAAATTTCTGTTGATTCAGAATATTTAAGATGGTGCATTCCCAACCACACATACTCATGAATAAGATGTGACTAGTTCTTCAGCGTCATCATTCAGGCGCCATCTTAGCATTGCCAGAAGCAATGTTGTTTACATGTTGTCATGTCTGGTTGTGCAGGATGGCTCAAGCAGCAGCACACAGCTTGCGCAATGCCCTGGGAGTAGTGTCCGCACCATTCATACGGTTTGGGAAAGCGTATGCCGCTGCCGCGGAGAAGCGGCCCTTTGCAGTGGGAGTTATTACCACAGGAGTCAAGACCAGTGCTGCTGACCTGTTTGCTCAAATGGTGTGGTCTCAGGCGCCCCACGCTGGTGCTCTCAACCATGTTTCATTTGCTGCTGTGACGCCAACTAAACCAGCAAGCTGCTGTCTCTAAGCACAAGCAAGAAATAATATCATCTATACTGCTTCAGTACTTCGTCCTAGTCCTTGGTCATTGAGCAGATGTGTGAAGGCAACACACATCTGCACAAAGGCCATGCCATCAAGTGGGGTTGCACGAAAACAGCTGCACCTGATGATGCACCAGATTCTTCCCTGCCACGACATAGGGGTGTGCATGATTGCTCACCATTGTCGCCTAGTTAGTTAGAACAATCCTGAGTACTTGGGACTAATAATTAGGGGTTTCCGTGACAAGTTAAGCGGCACTGGTGATCACTGACATGCGCAGAGAGCTGCTCTCCATGGCGTATCAGTATCGATGCAGTGATACGCCTATGCTGCACGACGTCTCTTTAAAATTTTATTTGTTTGTAAGAGAAGGTGTGCAGCGTTTCTCCTTCTCTTTCCTGCAGCATGGTGTTCCGTCATTGTCGATTTCATCATGTTTTCTGGTGCCACTGTTGCTGACGATGCCGTCCTGTTGGTGACTGCGCTTTTGCAATCGGAATTGTGCAGCGTGTCCCCTGTAGCCTCTCCAGTTGGCTTCATGGCCGCATGTGGGCCGCCCTTATATCCTGTCCCTCCCCTCTGGGAGTGCTGAGGCCGAAGCCCTTCCTGCATATGGCTTGGTTCCCGACAAGTTTTGTTTTCCGTGTTCTCTCTGTTCTGATCGCATGAGTTAACAATCCAAAAGGCAGAAAACAGGCCAAACAACAAGACGCAAGTTTGGACTTGTCTTCTTGTACTGATAGACTAGTTGTGTTGAAGCACCAGCCCACACAGTAGCACATTGTATTGTTCGTCAAACCCTCATCAGAAGAAGAGAGAGTTACAAACGTAAATCCTTCACATGGCACAGCAGGAGATTGTTCACTCAGTAAGACAATCGCAATGGGGCTAGAGCTAGAGAACACATGAAGCAACCGGCAGCACTCATCAGAGGCTCTGCTGTTCAGGTGATGGAGCGCAGGCAATGGCACGAGATCGACACAAAGCGGCACTTCACCTTCTGCCTCTTTGGATTCACATACCTGGTACGCAGCTATGCTTTTTAGTTGGTTCAGATAGTCGTGCCCCAACGTGCTGAGCTAGTTGCTGACTGCCGTGAATGTGCTTTTTTGGTGATGACGTCACGTATCGCTCACTGCAGCCACTGTGCTTGCTCCCCTAACTGCATGTGGCTTTTTTCTATCCAGTGCGCCCCCTTGAGAGTGCTGAGGCTGCGCTACTGCCCCGGTATGGTGTGGTGTGGTTCCCAAATAGTACTATTTGGGAACCACAACAAAGAACCACGCCGAAGAAGAGACTGTTTTGCGACAAATGGTGGCTGTTTTAGTACGGACCTGGCAGCAGTCTGAATACCAGTGCATCAACCATTCATGCAGGGAGCCTTCCAGTACTTCTTCTATACCAAGGTGTTGGTGTGGGTCACCAACCCGATCACTCGCACCATGGGCCACATCGCCTCCGCCCCGGCCAAAACGTTTGTGGACCAAGCCATCCACCACCCCTTCATGTACTTCCCCACGTTCTATCTGATGAAGTACACGCTCGTGGGAGGCGATTCTGTCGACTTGGCCATGACCCGCTACAGTGATGAGCTGTGGCCAAACTGCAACGCACTCTGGAAGCTGTGGGTGCCCTGCCAGGTACCGCTATCTGTATGGCTCCTGTTTCAGATTGTAAAGGGACACCTGAGGTTATCTGAAATTGACAACATGGGCACGAGCCCCAGCAGCTCTGGTGCACGGCTGCGGACGCCCCAGCTGCTAGTTCCGATTGTTAATTGTTAGAGACCTCAAGTTACACACACTTGTCAGTGCACCTGAGTGAATCTCGCCCTACAGAAACGATTCTTTAAGTTCTAACAGTGCATGTGTTTTCGTTGATGAGCATCATGCTGTCACTTTGTAACTAGCTCGCAAGTCTGCCTGAAGTACTGATGACGTGGAAGGGTCTGTGCAGCTGGTGAACTTTTCGGTGGTCCCCATCCACCTGCAGGTTCCATACGTAGCCGCAGTCTCCTTTGTGTGGACCATCATCCTCTCAATGATGCGGGGCTCTGACACCGGCGCTGTTGAGGATAAGCAGGCCACCCAAGCCACAATCGAACACCCCTCGGCCACCACCCCTGAGTTAGCGGCGCCACAGCAGCCTGTGGCAGGCAAGCAGGCAGACAGCGCGAAAGAGGCTGACAGGCTACACATTGGGGCCGACCCCACGCCTCCGTTGGCAGCGGGAAGTGGAGTCCCGGTTGGGGGGATACTGGCTGTGGTGCGCAGCTGAAACATAATGTACATGTGACATGTCTTCTCACATAGCTGTCTGTTGATCAGGATTGGTTGGGCAGGCACGCCTTGGCGGTGTCCTCAGCATGTTGCTGCCGTGTGTGAACCGTGGTCAGCAAAGTACCGTAGTGAATGCAATCATCTTCAGTAGTACATGTAATCATAGGTGCGCTCACGCTTTGCTGTCGCTGGGACTTGTGTGGAGAGTTGCCGCCATCACTGTCGCAGTCTAGCTAAAAGTGCTCGCAAGGACTTTTCGTGATGGTGCTGCTGTGCCTTTCAGATGATTTGGATGCTAAGTAGGCTGATCTTGCAGGCCATTTAGGTTCCTGCTCTTTCCTTGCCTTCCGTGTTTGTGTCATTCCACTTCGTGAGTGTGATGCTGAGTGTAGATCTAGGAGTGTCTGTAGTGTGTGCTCTCATCATCTACTGCTGACTGTGCCATCAGATGCATCAATGATGGCCATCATTGTTTCTGCAGCTGGGCAGCCTGACACAGGTATTGTCCGGATTTGTTGGGAGCGGCGTCAGGTAGACCAGTCCCGGCACGCTTGTAGAGCACTGGTTTCCACATCTTTGCACTGTTCTCTGCAAAACCAACACAGTAATGAGAGATGCGGTCGTTTCTATACGACCGTTAGACTGCTGCAAGCCCTCCTGCATCATCCTTCGCAATGCATTCTCATTCGCAGTGTATCATGCTTCGCACTTCTGCAGGCCTCACAGTCTCTAGAGCAGCCTGAGGCGGCACCCCTCCAGCCACCCACATCTGCACTGTCGCCTGCACCATCATCGGTGGCCAGCGAGCCCGCCTTGGAGCTACACCAGGTGCCTGCACGCGCCCCAGCGATCGACGGCCTCACAGGCACGGCTCCAATTCCAGCACTCGGATTCACAGGCCATGCACATGCATCCATCGCCGCCCCACACCCCCGCTCTCAGCTAGACCACCAGTCTGCAGCCATCGCTGCCGCAGCGTCGATGTCTGAGCACCAAGGTGTGCATGTGCGCACGCAAGGCAGCGCGACAAGTGCTCATGTGGCGGCCTCTATCGCTGAGCCGTTGGTGGGATTCTCGCAAAGATCTCTAGTTAGCGGAGTGCTCGGTGCATGGGGAGGAGCTGCTGGTCTCCTTCACCTGCAGCACCCCCTAGCAGCTGACTCATGAGGTGCATCGAAGTGCGCCAGAGCATAGGTTGTCCGGACGGGTATGGTGATCGCCTCTGTACTTGCATGGCAGTCTGTGCTTGCATGCAGTCTGTGGCATGGTCACAGACCCGTCGGGTGGGCTGTTGCCCTGGGATGCAGCCCTGAACGTGAGAGGCTTTGTTTTGCTCTGTCCATGTGCTCTTGCAGCCGTACAGCCTGTATGGTGCTGGCACATATTGTGTGGTAGGTGACATGTCCAGGCCTTTCGTTTGGTTTCTTGAGTGTGCAGTTGCCATCGGGTGAATGATCTCGGTGATGTCTGGGGTCTTTGAAGTTAGGCTTGGAGCCGGTATGAAGGCCAGACTCGGCACAGTGAGTTGCCTAGAGGATGGCGGGAATGAATTAAAGGAGGACAGAGAGGTTGTAGAAGAAAGAGGTTGTACAGGAAGTCGAATCGAGTCGTGTGGTGGCTGGTGCTGGCATCGTAGGATGCTCTGTATAGTGCAATGCAATTTTTGGCCACATGTCGTTTGATTGTCGGAGTGTTCGGGTTCAGTGTGTGCTTACACACATATTTTTCCACCAGTTCGTGACGATCATTGGGACAGCTATATATTCGAGTTTGTGAGCGTTCGGTTGAGAGAACTGTGCAAGGGATGCTTGATCATGGCTGCGGAAATCTGATCTGTACGATCATCGATCCATTGATGTAATGACATTTCACGAACATTGAGCTGAAGTAGTCTCAGAAAGTCCATCCCAGCACCGTAGCTCGTTCAGTCTTGATATTCCTTCAGTCACTCACCTGCTACGACACGACCTTCCTCAGCTATGTAGACCTCAATCAAAGTCCACACATTTTCTTGTGGGTCTGTGTTGGGTTGGGATGAAGGGTTAGGTGTGGTGCTGAAGGAAGCCCTGGAACTCAGCACGATGCAGCTGCAATACTCTTCAAGTGGTGACAGCTGCACAAGCGTACATGAAAAGACACCTCAGAAAGCACGCTGATCCCCGAAAGGGTACACAGTACTTCCCCCAAAGGCTGTGAGTGGACCGAACGCTGCAATCAACCGGTGCTTGGAATCTCCCCAGACAGGAGGGTCAAAGAACACACTGTCCACCACCGTGGACCATGTAGCTGCTGCCGAAGTGCCGCCGGGCACGGCCCCGAGCCCCCAGCAGGCAAGAACAAGTGAGATCGCTTCAGCAGACCGTAGCAGGAGGGGGAGCTAGATAGCACGAGGGTGGCAGCGGGAGTAGGTGGATGCATGGGCGAGCTGCCGTGGAGCCTGAAGGAGGGGGAGGGCTGCGTCTGCAACTGCTTGGAGCAGCTAGAAATGGACCAAAACACTCGAGAGCAAGCCCATCAAGCCCATCAAGCCCATCCCCCCCCATCCCCCCATATGAGTGCTCTGTGCCCCGGCCCCACCACTGGAGCATAACACCCTGACTACCCCAGACGCTGCCAAGTCATGGGTTTCTATCACCCCACACTTCCATAGCTTCTCAAGAGATGGTGCATGACCACCACCTATTGATGAAACCAAGGCCCCCCCCCCCCCTGCTGACCCCTACGAAGGCCCCTCCGTGGAATGTTCCACCATTCATTGGTACCACCCAAACCGACCTCATTTTCTGCCCCTCTGGGGCTGCTGAGGGCGAAGCCCTCGCAGGTTATGGGGTGGTCCCCAATCAGGGTTTCATTTCATCGCTTACTTTTCTGGTCTTGGGATTGACCTTAAACTCAGCCGCGGGCCCGTGAGCGTTAACGTGCTTTTACCACGAGGTCCCGGGTTCGAGGTCCGGCCACCTCTCGCCTTTTTTTCGAGCTTCTGCGCCGGGTACGTAAAGGGTCTCTGGAGGTTTCCCCTTTAACGAAGAGCAGAACCAAAAAAAAGCTAATCGGGAACCACGCCATACCCAAAGAAGGGCTTCGGCCTCAGCACCCTCGAAGGGGTGGGACATGGACATACACCCCCGGGCCACACGGGACCACGAAGGCAAACACAGAGGCTGCAGAGAACGCCGCACAATATTGCAAGCAAAGACAGGGTCGCCAACAGGGACCGCATCGTCAGCAACAACAGCACCAACAAGGAGAATATAAGCGGCAATGACGGAGTACACCTCAGCACAGACATCAGCCTCACAGTCCCAACTAGTATGCGAAACAGTGCAAATCTGGCCATGCAGTAATATGCGACGCAAAGCAGCCCAAGCTAAAATATCCATGCATACAAACACAAACGTAGAGCCTTCGTCATCACACAAGCTGTGCCCCCACCACGCCTGGTCAATCTCATGAGAAGGCGTGGGCCCTCCTGGGATCCAACTGGTACATGTGTGCAGAGGTTGAAAGGGCATGAACTATCCAACATCTTCACGGTAAAACGTGCAACAGTAGTAACTTCCATACTCTCTCGACGATCCAGACTATCTCGAGATCGTCTGACACATGGAACCTCGATCCATCGAACGATGAGTGGGCTTTCTCACTGCAGTGCCCTCTTCTCCACGAGTCGAGCACAACTCTAACGTTCAACATGAACTATGCCTCGCGGCGATGCGTTACAGCTTCGTGCACGCGTGCGTTCTACGGAACCTTTCGATGACGTGCATCAATGGCTGCACGTGCAGGCCTGCGTGCGCATGTACGTCTACATGCATGTCGGTACACTTCCGGCGCGCCGTAAAATTTCAAGGCTTCTGGGACGCCGGCCAGCTCGACGCTGCAGGTGGAGACGCTGCAGCGCGCTGCGTGCTGCTTTCCTTGACTCGCTCAAGAGAAGACTAGCCTACTTGTCTTGGGTTTCAGCGATCTGATCCTCGGTTCGGAAGTTCTATTTATAAGCGACGGCCGCAGCACAAAACGGTTTGAACATGGCATTGATCACTGCCCCCAAAATATCACTGCTATGTCAGTGTATTGTACTTCCGAGTTGCATGCCAGATCAACTTTCTGATATCCCGGCAACCTCGGGACGCTGACCCACCAGGAAAAGCGAAAGCGGTCACAACAGTTTGCAGCCAGAGCCAAGTCAGCATAGGAAATGTGCCCACAGACTCTGGCAGTCCTTCACCTTTACAAACATTCGACACTGTGAATCATCACGTATTTCTGTAAAGAGTAACTGTGTTGGATCTTGCGCCTGGAGCTGCACAGCTGTGCGCGATGGGGATGTGGGCCCAGAAGCAGACACTGGAGTTGAACCTTGTCACATCTCACTCCGTTGCCTGCATCCCTAGGTTGGACAAGAGTGTACAAAACAAGTATCAAGTGGAGTGGATCATAAGTTCGATCTTGGAGGTGAGACAGAGGAAATGCTGCTGAAAACTGCCAACTAAGCTGGTCGATGTGATCTCTGGCATCGTTGCTAATCTTTCGGTTCCGTGACATTGTTCTTGCGGGACCTGGGATGTGTGAGTCCCATTTGCAAAGCAGCTGATCTTGTGAAAACAGGAACGGCTGGGTTCATGTGCCACTCCGTTCTGGAAGTGCTAGCAGCCACCATGACAGAGCCGAACAAAAACCGTTGGGGATGGAAGGCGATGAGACAGCACCACGCCCCTGTTGGCCCATTCGGCTGTTGTGATGTGCAGCAGGAAGGTTATGAGCCAGGGTTCCATGCTGCAGCCGTCCCTCCCGCACTGCTCCGTCATCACAGCACCCTTGGGAGGACAACAGCGAATTGGAAGTGCAGACATAAAAGCGCAGCATCCGATGCAATCTGCTAAGAAATGCACAACATGTGTGATGGCTGCTGGAGAACCGACTGGTTGGAATGGTCAAGCGCCTCTGCATGTGAACTTGAAAGAATTCAGGGCAATTGAACTACAACTACGGTGGACACCAGCCACAAATAAAAAGGTACAATCGACAGTAATGAAATTTCAGAAGCCAGGTGCAAAGGCACAGAAGGTGAATAGTCAATGGGTTACATTCAAGCACATGCAGTCTGCAACAGCACCGCTCATGCCATGCGAAATAGCTCAATCAGCTGTGTCATTACTGCAATCATCATAGCGAAAAGACGAACATGCAAGTGCTGTATAGTGCCACAACATTGATCGCTCTCAGTCAGGAGAGAATCATGTGCGGACTCAAGATGCAACACCATCGCAGCCTCTCACCCGCCTGCGAACGACTGAAACCTCATCCTAGAACCGAAGATTCTCTGCAACTACCATACTGCATGGCTATTTTCTCCTATTCAGTCACACCAGCATTTTCATTTCTACCACAGATCATCAGGAATACAAGTCACATCAGCACTTTTCAACTTCACACGGCTACAGCAGCAACATGACAACCCTTGCATCTACACTACTCTGCGGCACCACATGCAGCAAAGAGCACTTTTCTGAATGACTGAATACCACAGGACACAGCATTCACTCATGATATGCTTATGCCCAGCTGTCATCTTTACCCCAACATTATCTTTCGCTGTTGTGAGCAACATATACTTGACATCCTCACAGGCTTTTGTCTTGTCCTCTTTGAATCCTTTCTCTGGAACTATTGCGAAGCATCCTTAATCCAAAACACACGGAAAGCAAAAGAAGCAAACAAAGAAGTTCACACAACAGCACCATGTTCGAATCACTACATTGCCTCCCCATTGGCAAAACGTCCTGC
Source organism: Ulvella scutata (assembly GCA_032359135.1). Lineage (NCBI taxonomy): Eukaryota > Viridiplantae > Chlorophyta > Ulvophyceae > Ulvales > Ulvellaceae > Ulvella > Ulvella scutata. The sequence continues at coordinate 48,078 of JAUMHD010007544.1, forward strand.
AACCTCTGCCAAGGCATCAAGGGCACTGCAGGACCCCCGAAAATCTGGCTCACGAGCTGTTGCCCGTTCCAAATGTGCATTTGCGGGATGAAACAATGGTATTGATGCTGCCGCAGTGCCCGCAAACCCAGATGACGGACTTCCCTTCAACCCCCCGGTGCGCGGCACCTTGGCACGAGCACGTCGAGGAGATAAGTCCTCTTCCCCTGGCAGGCGCTCAACGCGCACTGAAACCCTGCGTCTCCTCTTTGGGGGCGAGGCCTCCTCATCATCTACCGCATCTGGCTTTGATGCCGAGCCGGATGACAGTGTTGCTTCACCCAGAGGTGCACCTGATGCGATTAATGTACTGTTAGCAGGCCCAGGCACAGCCCCCTCAGGTGCAATGCCATGCACCCCACCATAAGCAGCAGCAGATACTGAGAGCAGCATTTGAGGGACCTGGGTAGCCTTCATGAGAGAGTGGCCTTGGTGAGGGCCACAGAGTGGAGGGAGCTGGCCTGCTGCACCATGCTGTGAGTACGTGGACGGGTCAAGCATGTAGACTGTGCACATAGGGTCATTTGCAGACGTTCCGTCCTCAGCTGCTGTACCATGTGCAGCACCAGGAGGGGAAGGATGTGCGCTGTCTGTGCGTGCAGCTTCTGGAACATTGCTCACTGCTTGTGCACTGGGCTCAAGCTTTGGAGCACATGTAATGGACGGAAGGTCGGGCAGTGATCCTTGGGCGGCTGAAGCCATTGGAGGAAGGGATGAGGGTTTCTGTCTGCCAACAGATGCTCTCTTTGGAAGGAAGTGCAGTGGCATCGGTATGCCGACGGCGATGCCGTCCGCGTTAGGAAGAGGAACCGAGTAGCCCGGAGGAAGAGTACAGGGTGCACCAGGACTGCCAGTGTGCATGGCTGCTGACACGTTTGCGAGATCTGCAAGCGTTGGTACAGCCGAGCTGGAGGGCATGAGTGGAGGGAGAGGGGGCAGAGGGTTGGTGGAGCGGCCCGGTCCGCTAGCTGCCGACAGCTTGGATGCCCCTACTGAAGGCGACGATGCCCCTGCACGGGATGGAGAGGCCATGTTGTGGGATGTGATGTTCAGGGCTGCTGCTGAAAGTGGTGCTGCCGGTGCAGCAGGGGGTGGCAGGTGGTTGACGACATCGTCGTGTGCTTGCTCCAGCAAGCGCCAAGATGAAGCTGTCATCAGGGCGTTGTCTGGGAGGTGAGCCTTACGTTTGAGGGCCAGGCGGTACTTTTGAAGGTGCGAGGCCACATTTTCCCGCGTAAGAGTGTCTACTCCCATTCTCTGCATAAACACATATTAGTTGGAAAGTGCGCTGTATGTCCACCTTGACAGCTACGTTCTGGTTCCAGAAGTGGCAAAGCGAAAACATGCAAATTACTGAGTACTGTAAAACATGCGGCGGCAGCTAAACTACGCGGCATGGCTCGAAACAGGAAAATGAAGTTGAATCATGATCTGAAAAGAAGAACTGTGAATCAGACCAAACTTTCCCAGTACAGCGCTGGGTGGCACAGCACGATGTGCACGGTGCACAGCTGTGAACACAGATGGCAAGGGCTATTTGAGCAGCGACAACACATCTTCTGTAAGCTATAGCATCTCGAAACGTCACAATTCTATTTTCATGTGCAAAGAAGTTCAGCACTCCCGAGTGCACTTTATGTGATGCTGCAAGAGTGCGTGACGCCACAGCACGGACCAAATAACCAAACAGCATGCAGTCAAGACTATAACCCACCTGCATAATTGTCTTCGGGACTGCGTGCCGGAGGCCAATATCTGAGAGAGCTCTCAGGAACTGAGTGTGAAGCTCTTCAGACCACACCATTCGAGACTTCTTGTAGTCCATTGCACGAGAGCGCTTGAAATCAGAGCTACTAGTAGCTGGGATAGGCCTAGGGACTCCTGAGGTCCCAATGGCAGGCTTCCCATGCTCTGGGGCCTTTGCAAACGCTGGTAAGGGGGATTGTGGGAAGAATGGCATCCGCTGGTGAGGCGCCTGTAAAGCTTGCGTATTGGTTGCGCCCCTGGACGGGTCTGCATGATTCGTAGAAGGATTCAGGCTGTCTGCGCTGCATTGGCAATCCTCATAGGCGGGGCGTGTTCCGGAACGGGCAACCTCCCCGCCGTGCTGGACAGACTTAGCACCGTCGCCGAGAGCGCTGGGCGCGATTCCTGTGACATCGTGACTATCATTATTGCTGTAAGAAGGACCTGGAGAGCTTCTCATTTTGTCCTCGCAGGTGCTGGGATGGTGCATCTGGTGCCTCAGCAGCTCGGTTTGAGAAGCTAAATGTGGGAGCAGGGACAGCGACAACATTTAGAGATTGCTGATAGTGAATCCGTAGCAGCAGATGTACAGAATCCTGCAGACCAACCACTTGCGTTCAGGACTGAGTTGTGATGACTCGGCGCATCTGACAAGAAGTCAGACAAGCAGTACCGCAGCGGACTTCGTAGAACCAACGCGGCCGAGTGGCTCATTTTGGGAGAGGAAAGAAGTATCAAATGTCAAAACGGTGCTACGAACAGGAGAGGGGTAGCGCGCTTGCTCAATGAGTGCAACGAGAGGTGGATGTACAGGATCAAGAGTGTGGGCTTCGAAGTGGCACCGACGACTGGCGCTCGAGTCCCCGCGGACACGAAACGAGGACAGATCAGCAGATATCAACGCATTCAGCGTTCTCTATAACACAAGATGTACCACGATGCTTGAGGTACGGCCAACGAAGTGCTTGTCAGACCTTCGCGATGACGCAATAAAAGTATATGCGCACCGCACAGCCACGCTCGGATATCGCTCAAGCGCCAGAGTTAAAGACGTGTACTTGACGTTGAGATGTGTGCTGCTATGGGGCTCTCGGGTGATACGGGATGCCGATCGGGAATCTAGCACTTTTGCAATCTGAACCAAAACGCTAGCAGGTGGCAAGAAGTATGCAAGCCAGAGCACTACCAGCATCAATATGCCTCGGAACAGCTCAAGACGTTCATTGAAGTAACTTGAGCGAAGAACAAACGCGAACGCGATGCGAAGAACATAAATCCATGCGAAGGCTGGCCAGGCGAGCTCGGCACGTTCGATTCACCCACGCAACAATGCCTGAAACCCCTGGAAGCAGCAGAACAACCGCAAAGTCGTGGCACAAGACTCAAGAATATTAATCTCGTTGGATGATGCGAGTTGCCCCGGTCTTGCTCCGCATGGAGCGCCTTGCAGACATCCCCAAGAATCAAGGCTGCGTCAACATTGTACGTGGCATAGGGCAGTAGAATCAAAACAGATTGTGTGGGTACACGACACATTGGAAGCAGAATTCACGACAAGTGTAGCGAGTCAACCAAGCTCCGTGAGCAGGGCGAACTATCGTGCATCGATGACCATTATGTGGATCAGTGGTAAAGCGCGATACTGTGAAGCCCCACGCACACCTCCCAGGTCCCAATATCACCCGCAAACGACAGAATATAGCAGATTTAATGTTGTTGTGTGAAAAATAAAGGCCGACAGCGTCAAACGTGGACAGTAGTGTAACTTGTCGACCAGCTGCTCGTGGAAGTAACTCCCACTAGGGACGCACCGCTCCGCGAATTCAGTGTCTTGATGCTGATCCTCTGTATAATCTCAGTCTTTAGAAGATCTTTCACAGTCTGGGGGTAAGTGCGCACGAAATAAATTCGGTCGCTATGTGACAGAGACTGTGCACAGGTGTGTGCTTCCACAGTGTATCCGAACTACGCAGCCACGACTAGAGTGCACACAACTCATCAAACGTTCGAGGTCAGATACTTGAGAACATCAAATCTGGGGTGCTTGACGAACACGCCGTTTCCGAATCAGTTGATTTCCGCATGTACATGCATCATTGTCGGACCTTTCGCGATTCTCCACTATTCCTGAAACCCGCATTCGGATAGGATAGAACTCAGCGATGGCAAAGCAACGCACAGGGCTTCATAAAAACACTATGGAGCAATAGATGTGCAAGTATATACGTGTGCGTTACATCTGCTTTTTCGAGGTTTCAGATGTCAGGCCTGCTGGCTGGTTGGTGTTGGCCGAAACGATGCAGATGAAAACACCTGGACGCGCAACCTCTACAGCGGACAGCAACAGCTATAGATGCACTTCCCAGCCCATCAAATTGCGCATGATAATGCCATCGTGCCCAAGCACAGATGAGTGGAGGGTTTATTCGTACGAGAAGGGATTTCGAAGTGGCACAGACGCCACGGCAAGCTTGAGAGTGACATGTCCCAGACCGACTGCAGGAAGCAAGCTTGACGCTCTCAAGTCACTGGCAGTGCCACTGGGGGCGCGAAAACAACACGAACGTGCCTGTTATCGCGCATACGACCCCATATATAATGTATTGTGCATATTCGAGACTGCGGGCTTCAGAAGAGGGTTCAGTGACGTGCTACCAGGTACATCGATGATTGCATGGAATTACATCTATGCATGTCATGCGCCGCATGCCCTGTCGACCACATGCCTGTCACGGGGCCCCGCGCGCGAGGCAAGCCACTCGGAGTCAGCCACATGTAGTACAAACAGGAGCTACGCAAGCCTCTGGGGGTCTGGCTGAGGGATTTCGGGGCATATCATGCAGTGTCCAGATGACCAGGCTCAACTTGAAAGCACTGCTGATGAATGTGACGTGCACAAGATTGAGCGTGTGTCTCGCGCACGTGCGTGGTATGCGCGCCTGGTGGCACATCGGAAAATTGGACGGGAGCCATATACTCAGCATAGTCGAATCAGAGCAGTATGTATGTGTTGGGGTTACTGAAGCACTTTACAAGCACGTGTGATTGTTAATGGGGTTCAATTTCTGCGCCTAACGACACTCAGGTGCCCCCCAGATCGATCGACCGGCCAATACAGCCGACCAGGGATCCTGCAACGGCCAAGGATTCTCTCGGACGTTTCCAAGATTTGGTCCACAACACTCACTTAATGCTCTCATCGAAGCGTACGGACCGGCGTGGTATCACACCTGGAAGAAGCTTGGCCATGGGACATCGTAAGGAGCCACAATGATTGTCATCAACAACAGTACTGGTGCAGGTAACGAACACAATTCGCTCTTTTCAAGTACACTCACGCCTTTCTTCACTTCGCCTCGTTACTGCATGTTTGCATGCGCGCTTGTTTCATCAAGCAATTACAGATTCACAGTGTTCCCAAATCGCTTGCAAAATTCCTCCATCACACACAGCACCACTGAAGCTCTTAAGTGGACGCACTGCCTTCCCTCTGTCACATTTCTGGCAACAAGCTAGCCAGCTCCTTTCTACGCGATTGCTTCCAAGGAGAGCCCACATCAGACCTTCCGATACATTCTGCTGCTTGCAGGCCCTGCCAACGAACTGCAAACGTACATTTAAACAATCCATTTGTTAGACTCAGCAGGATTTGCCGTCCAAGTAGCATTGGCAGCAAGGAGTTTTATACGCTCAGCTCTGCAATGAGGCACTCCACTTCAGAGTTTGCAAGGTACAGTACGGACCACTGTCAGTACTTTGGATACAACATGTACTCGACGAATCTGTGGCGCTGTCAGACAAAGCTATGTATGGCATAACGCTGCATTGCACTTTCGTGGTGGTGGACAGTTGCTGGAAGAGGTCTTTTGGACAAGACATTTACAATCCTGTACATGTCTCTCTCCCCTGATCAATGTTAAGACAAAGTTCATGACGAAATTAGCTTCACATGTCACCTCGCCTCCCAGCAGGATGACATTCTCTTTAGCATAAGCTATCAAAGTGTAGTAGATGTTTCTTCCTGCTGTGCCTATGAAGTCTGTCGTGCCTCATGGTGGCCATGCTGCATGCGAGCGGGGTCCTTGATCGTGTTCAAGAAGGTTGTCTTTCATGCGCCAACAAAAGCTGCTCCTTGACAACAACAGAAAGCAAGGAAATTAGTCACGCAGATTCGGGGCTGCTTGTGCGATTTGGGTTGTAGTTCAGACCAACGATAAGTGAATTGGGGAAGGAATATGGCCAATGGTGGTTGTACGTAATCACAGGCAGACAAGCAGTTGGCCAAGACTACAATGAATCAAAGCAGTGCATGATACTACAGCACATCACCCATCTAACACGTCTCTGATGTCTATGCTCCGGATACAGTCCGCAAAGCAACACGACCAATGTACACATCTGAATTTTCTAGGACACATCCCATTACCAGATGCTACCTGATGGCAAATATCATGTCAGGGTCTTGCTGCGGAGACTTGAAGCCTTCCATAGGAGGCAGCCTCTCACGAGACATCGGCCGTGGCATGATTTGTGCCTCTAGAGCCACCACCTTCTCCTCCTTTTGCTTCAGCTGCACAGCTTCCATGCTCAGATGTGCATTCACATGTGGCTATTGCAGATAAGACGGAATCGGAAATGACTTCAAAAGTATTACAGCACAGCCCGTTTCCCATGCTTGCGAGGGTTCTACATGTTCTACATAATATCATAATAATTTTGACTTTACTCCTCGCCAGAAGCTGAGTACAGGTTGATGAGCTTCCTGGCTATGTACCGAAACAGCTGGACAGCAAGCACCATAACTGTGAGTGATAATCAACAGATAATTGATGAGAAATGCTCAGTGCATCGAAAGTGGCTCAAACCAATTTCATATTCGGGGCACATGCCATACCCAGGAACGGGCTTGAGCCTCAGCCACACCAAAGGGGTGGGACAAGCACAGACAGCCACGAGCCACACGTGATCACGGAAGCAAACACAAAGTCTGATTTGTAGTCTGCATATGACAGCAGCTTGAGAGCATGCACCTGGAGCTGGAGATCAGAGATCAGCTTCCTTTGACTGTCCACCTCCTTGGATAGCGTTGTCGAGTTGCTGGCGGTGCAGACACGTTGTGCGGCAGCCTTCAACATCTTGATCTCACGGCGGAGCTCGTTGATCTCTTTGATAAGTGCCACATTCTCTTGCATGATTCGGAGATTGTCTGTGCGGTGCAGCTGCATGTCCTTCTCCAGCTTGCCCTTCAATGAGTGCACCTGCACTAACTTTCTAACCTCCTCGCAGGAATGCTACTAAGGAAGTGACAGACTAGGGAGTAGTAGAAACAATGGGAGGAAGAAGCGCTCATCCAGAGAGCACGTCGGTATGAGTTTCATGCTTCACAATCCCAGCATCCAGCGGAGGTTGAAGTGCTCGAATAGAATAACTTTGTTCAGGGCACAACAGAACTGGGGGGCTTGCACCGTTCTTTCCAGGTAGTCACGCTGGCGATGATATTCCTTCTGAATGCCATCCTCAACACCGCTAGCCTCCACAGGTGCGTTGATGTGCTTCTGGTACAACTTCTTGACCTTTTCCTTCAGCTCTTTTGGGTCCTGCACAGCTCCTAGTTCGGTGTATCATGGCACCTTTCAGAATAAATTTGAAAACTAGTCCAAAGGAATCATTGGCCAAAGAATCCGCTTGTGTTTGTGTATCCGCTAGGCGACTGTCTCCAGTGTTTGGTGTGTGTACAACGAAGGTTGTGCCCAGAATGATACTTGAAACAAGAAGTACCACCAGCCAAGTGAAAGGACAAGGAGAAACGTGCTTGGAGGCACTGAACAACATCATGTATGTCGTGATGTAGCTCCTGGATCGCGTTGTGACTCTGACCAAGTGTGGTCCTCTGTGCCAAGACCTCGCGCTTCAACCCCTCCTGCTTCAGTCTGCAGACCAACAACTCCTTTGTCCCATTCACACTCAAGGTAGCCTTTCACAGCATGATAATCGGGCGCACCGCAGGTCAGATATGTTGAGATCAAGGCTGGCGTTGGCCTTGTGATATCGTTCAAGCTCCTGGTCCATCTCCTGTACATGGAAGTCACAATTCTGGGCGTTCCCTTAAGATCACAAGGGGCTTGTAGAACATAACATGCGAACTAGGGGCTGTTTCACAAACTTCCCGGCTACCAGTTGCTTCGTTGCCTATGAGACGTGCCTTGATCTGGTCCTTCATGTCGGCAATTTCCACCTCCTTGGGTTCAATCTGCTTCTTCAGCTCCTTGATTTTGTGGTCCAGAACGAATTTGAACTTCTCTAGCTCTTGGTTCTTCTTCTTCAGATCATAGATGCGTTTCTCTTTCTCAGAAATTGTGTTGTCCTGTCCTTTTATTTCCTAAACCAACCATCTGAATCTTAGTATAGTTCTCTGCTTCCAAACTTTCACTGCATGAGCCATTCCTGACCAATATCAAACTTTGAGGCTACTGTAGTGCATGGTGGTCGCCGACGGGCAGAGCTCTGATGTTGTCAATTTGCCTGAGGAATGTGCAACGTTGGACAACCGAGTTCAGACAACAGCAGGTCCAAGGTAGCAGCTGCCGATGTACCTCCTTATATGCCTGGATATCTTTCTCGTGAGTTGCAATGGTGGTGTACAGCGTCTCCTGCGCTTCATGCAGGCGGCGGATCTCGCTTTTCTGCTCGTCGATGGACTTCTCTAAACCGTTGAATCGCTTGCGCATGAGACCATTCTCCCCCTTAAGTGTCACTGCAAGCTTCCGTTCAACTGCCAACTTTGATTCATAGCGCTCTTTCATGGTCTCAATCTCCCTGCATCCCAGGTAGTGTGAGAGATGCTCACGGACCACACAGAGACGCTCTGTCAAACTCGTGGTTACAGATGGCAGTTTCAAGGGGGCCTATTCCAGCCTCGGACTGCACTTCTGTCTCTTCGCCAGTGATCTCAATGATGATGGAATTGACAGAAAATCAAGCACACCGGTCAGCATCTTCTTCAAGCTGCAGCTTCACCTCCTCAAACTCTCGAGACATACCATCCCTCTGTGTTTGCAGCTGCGCATAGTTCATCTGCTCCTCCATGAGCTTAGCCTCCAGCTCTTCCGTGATTTCTTGCACGACCTACAGTCACAGTTGTTGAGGATCTCCTATCACTGGTTGTCTCATCTGATCAGCCAACTGAACAACAGGCAACTAAACTACCATACAAGGGTCACAAGCTCTCTACCTAATGGAAACTACACGCTGTGAGTGGTGGGTACCTTTTCATGGGCTTCAACTAATGTAGCGTTCTGCTCATCCCATTTGTGGTTGAGGAGTTCCTTCTCTTGTAGAAGGGCCTGGTATCTCTCCACCTCACTCATGATCTTGGTCTGATACTGTGAATCTAGTGCTGACAATTGTTGCTGCTTCTTGTCCTGTAGGGTTGCTCCTGATTGGTGGAAGCATGAGAACAGCACGCCGCAGAAGACAGCACAACATGCCACTGGTTCAGTGTCCAAGGCCATGTTGCAGTAAAGAAAGGATGGTCAGACCTCTTCTACTTTGAGGCGCTCATGAAACTCCATTTCAGCCTCCACCTTTTGCTGCTGTAGGAGCTCATAACGCTGCCTTTCGGCCTCGCTCTCTAGTGCAAACTTCTCAGACAGCTCCTTGATCTTCTCGCGTGTTTCCAGATCCTTGATGTGGATTGTGATCTGGTTCTGTCGCACTTGCTCGTTGTACTTCGTATCCAGCTCTTGATACCTGCAACGCAACTGACAGTCTGGGAGTGTGCGAGACATACCTCCAGACATAGGCCCAACACGGGAAAGAAAGGGAGGCGTGGTTCCACCACAAGACAGTGAGAATCTTGCACATATCTAATCATAATCACAGGATGCTATTGGCAGCTTGCAGCACCTGGATCGTTTCTCTTCCAGATCTATCTTGCTCACCATGACCTCATCCGCGAAAGGCAGCTTTTCCAACTCCCTCCGAGTACCTGATTTGAGGTCCTGCTGCACATCAAACACAAAAAGGGAGCAGTCTTCACTGACAGTGAAGAGCAGGCTGTCATCATACATCAGACCAACGCCTACGATGGAAGCTGCATGTGTCCGTACTTCACTGTAGTCTCCATTCAGCGGCAACCTGTAGGATCGCACAGCCCCCGTGGCTGTTACTGCAAAGAGTGTCCTTCCTTCCTGTACACACATGCTGAAGCTGCATACCATCAACTCACTCTGCAGTTTGCTATTAATTGTGATCGCATGAGTGTCAGTTCCAGCCGGGTGGCAAGGCGCGGCAGACAGTTTTCATGTAGTTCTTAGAGCCTTACGCCAAAATCTCCATAAACATCAACAAGAGTGCACGTGGGGCGCACGTTAGAGAGTCGAATGGATGTGAGGGCGTCATCAGTGGACATTTCCTGCTTAATCTGCATGCCAGCATTGGGCACATCCTCCATCTCCTTGAGCGAAAAATTGGTGCCACTAGCATATATTGTCAGGCCATCTATCGACTGGGAGACTCCACAGTACTGGCAGCCCTTCAGGACGTGCTCTCGCTCACGTTTAAGATCCGACAGTCGCCACTCATACACGGCACCATCACGCCCTGCTGAGGTGAGCTTGGTACCATCACGACTCCAGCACAGGGACGCCACCTTTCCTGAGGGAATTGGGAGGACTGTTAGTTTACGTTCAGGAATGAACACATCACTCAGACATATGGTGTCGACAAGAAGGGTTGTGCAGAGGCGCACCAGAATGACCACGCAGTGTAGCAACAGTATCTGCTGTGTAGGTGTCATACACATTGATGGTCGTGCCATTCACAGCAGCAAATAAATGTCCACCATGGCTAAATCGTACTTCCCGGCACTGCTTCACTGCGAACTCCCGATACAGCTGCATGAACCCACGCAATCAAGGATGGCAAGATGCAGGCGTGCAGAACTTGTGAACTTTGCAGCATTACAGAAAAGGGTCACTGCCCTAAACCTTGAAATTTACATACAGCATGTCTGATGCACCATTCTCAACACAACAGAAGGGCTTTTCTACAGGAATCAGATGCCTCCATTCTATCAAGTGCAGACTGCCAAAGCACGCCCATCTAGTTGAGGCACTGACAGCAACTAACAATGCTTCGAGGAAGGGAGAAGCATGCCTTCAGATCATCTAGGAGGACAGCCATAAGACGCAGCTTGTCCGCAAAACCCACAACCACCAACATGCCATTGGGGTGTATTGCAATACTGTACGCCTCATCTTGAAACTGTTTCACCAGTTCCAAGGCCATGTCTTGCCAATTCCAAATGCGGACAGATCTATCTAAGCTGGTTGTGGCAACCAGAGGCTTTCTCACACACACATCCACTCCTGTGAGGCACGAGACGTCCAAACTGCGTGAATGATTATTGAAGAAGAATTGAACAGGAAATTCTTGCACACGTACGTAAGCGAGTGGAAAGAACGAACACGCTGAAGCGGTCCAGGCACACTTATCATGTTGTGTGAGTTTGCAGACAGGGTTCAGGCGGATCTTGCCGCCAGCTACTGCAAGAACTTCAGACTTCATTGACTCATCGTACCTGTAAGCTGTCCAGAGGGCAGGTCCATTCCAGCAAGTGGCTCAAAGTTGTCCTCTTCAAGCTTGAGTATCTCAAGGGAACCGAACGCAAGTGTGTACACATGGCCAGGTGGCACTGCCACAGCCAAGACGCTGTCATTGGCACTCAGTACCATGCTTGTGATTCTACATTGATTCCTGAATCTGAGTACCTGCAACACTAGGGATGGCCTTATTGTGGCACCAAGCATCTGCGGTTGACAGCACAACAAGCAACAATCACTTGGAAACTGCCACTGTGAAACGCAAGCATGGTTGTTAGAAATTCGGTGTTGTCGGCATACGGTTGTTTTAACAAGTCTACAGTCACTGGACCGCAACTCTGCTTTCAGAAATACATCAACGTATCTGCAGGTCATACAAACAGCACAGAACACCCGGTGAGGGTACTGCTGTGAATGCATTCGTCGGTCTTTACCGAACGCAAAGATCGGCCACAGGTTGCAGCGGAGGGGAATTCTTTGAACGGTAACACTGAAAGCATGACCATGATAATTGCACAAAGACGGGCAAGGACACAACATGTTGCAGGTGGCACTTGTAAAACGGCGAACCTTCGAACGTATATAGGAGTCTTTGTCATCCTTTTCGAACACAGCGACGACCCCATTGGACTGTCCAACCAGGAAACCCTTGCTGAAGGGAACTATGCAGTCTGCTGCTGCACCACCCTCTGTGTGGAGTACAACCTTCAGATCCAGTGCCTCCACAACCAGCACCTCACCTGTCACACAACCAACGATCAGACGTTCCCGATCCCCATCCATTACCCAAGCCTGCACATGTGCTCAGATGTTACGTACGCCAAGTCCAGGACAACTATTTAGTAGTATTGGGGAACTGTCTTTCATTTACGCTCATGAACACTTTCATTTCAAGTGCTACTTCTTCGTAGGCTGAAACCTTCTGGCATGCTGGTTGTGAAAACACAGTTCGAGCATTCGTGAATGCTTTGCTTTCTTCCTTGTCAGCAGACGCCGCAATTAAATGTACTGCACTGTGCTATCACTGGGTAGTGAACAGGGCATACCTGCGACAAAAACTCTTGTGGGTCGCGCTTTGTCAGAGGTTGCACTCCAGGCTTGAGGGTGCCATCCACACACCTCAGAATTCGCAAAAAGTTCGTTCCCAGGGCAGAAACAAGCCCAGAGTCGCCAGGTGTGAATCTGACTGACAGAAGTGCAGCAGCAGGAGCTCCTGTGCGGACTGCAGAGGCCACTTTGGCCTTTTCCCAGCTCCATAGCAACAGCGTCCAGTCTGGTGCACCTGATTGAGCTAAGAGGTTCCGCGAATCTGGGGAAAAGTGCAGGTCTACGTAGGTTGCATTGCCAGTTTCCGAGGTGGCCAACGTCTTGCGCCGTTTGAGGGTCGCCAGGTCATATACAGATATGCATGCCCTTGTGTCACCATCTGCTGGGGCTTCAGCTACAGCGAGACTTTTCAGGTTTGGTGAGACTGTGATGGCTGTGATAGAAGAAGCTGCGGCTGTGCAAGGTATGAATCTCTGTTGTCGAGTGTCTGTGTTCATGATGACAATAGTGTGGCCTGCTGGATAGGCCAGGTGGTTCCCCTCGAGCCATTGTAGAGGATTCTTCACATCTGCACGGAAACCGAAGCAGTGCCTGCACACTCTTTCCTGTGGAACTCAGCAGGATCCTTCTGGGGATAGAGCAGCTGTGCAGGAGCTTCAGCCTAGGGCTGATCAATGAAACCGGGACGAACAAGAAAGAAGGTTTCAATAGATGAATTAAAGGGTGGCCCAGTAGCTGCTATTGACGATGACCTTGACAGTCTGAATGAATGCAGCAAGCACATACACTTTCTGTAGACAACATGCACACGGGGACAATTTCACCTCGGCATGATGTTTGAAGCAGCCATGGCTTCAGGCTTTATCAAGTTCCTAAGTCAATCTGGCTATCCACGCCGGGCCTGACTGCAGAACCGCGAAGCCACTCGCCGTCTACTTAACAACACCACGTGGACATTCACCAACATGCACGAGCTACATGATGTTTTTGCCCAGTCGACTGTGCAGACGGAGTTTATACCCACCAAGAGCAGCCTAGCATGACAGGATTATTGATGACGAACAGCTACCTTGTCCGAGGAGCAACGGGGCTCCACTATGCTCTTTACACAAGTAAATTCTTCAAGTAAGAAAAGCGTGTGCGCAGAGGAAGAAGGAGCCTTGCCTCCAGAATTCTGCAGAATTCTGCAGAGTGATTTGAGATGCATGTGGATGTGGATGCATTTTCGTATATGCGCGTATCATTTTTGCCCGAGCCAGGATCCCTGTGCCCGAGGTTGTCTAGCTTGTGTGCACGTACAATTCTTCTGAGTGAGATACGTGGTAGCCGACAACCTCATGAGCACGGCTGGCCGTGCGGCCCAGGTTGTCGTTACTGTGTTCACACTGTCGCTGCTTACACCTGACAGAGGATATAGGTGCTTGAGGGATATACAACGCCCTCAGGGGACGTTCGTTCCATTTCAGGGATCGAATTTGCTACTATGTGTCTGTGATAGTGAACGAACTTGCGCGGATTCGGGGCAGGCCCACATGCCTTGGCTGTTGCGCGAAACAGGCCCGCGAAAGAGATGCCGCTGTCCGCAGTCCTCCAGGGCGAGATCAGGAAAACTAAGCTTGACTCCTTGATCAAATGTGTGCTCGATGACTGTCATCGGGAGCTGCAAGCAGTGCTGGAGCAAGGCGTTGACGGCCGAGATGAGTCCAGGTGTGCTGGCGTCGCCCAGCATCTGTAGACACGCGCCCCGCAGCTGTCGTCGAGCACAATGAGGCTGTTTACACTTTTCATAGTAGAGCCTCGTGTGAAATTGAGCTCATGATAGCTTCCTCTTCGGGTGCTGAAGCTGCCACTGATCTTCTGAACACCCCACTTAGACGCCGCCATGACCTCACTTGACGCCGTGGCATTGTTCCTCGAGTACATTTCAGCTCTAGGTTCCCTCATTGATGGGCGCTTGGTTCAACTGAAGCAACCGTTGCCACTTACAGTGTGAACATTGTATATCTCACTTGTCACTTCAGCTGCATGTGGATGCATAACAGATTGCGGAGCGGAGACAGCAACATAATGTGTCTACGTGCCATCAAGTAGCTGCTGCACTCTGTGCAGGGGCCAAGCATTGCTCAAGTTCATCCATGGAACCCGTCAGCGATTGCTGCGTGTACGAGTGCTACTGACACACCCCATCCGGCTCCGCCATGTTGGTGCGTGTAAGAGCATTGAGTGGTTGGCAGCTCTGGAAAGGCATCAGCACATGCTTTCGAATGCAGCAGACACTCTGTTCCACAACCACCAATTCTTCTCGTATGCTATTCCAGTCCCGATCTTCGATGTTGCGTCAGCACTGGCCATCAGAAGCAGGGGCTTCTTGCCTCTTCCTGCGTGCATTGGACAACTTGACTCTGTACCCAAACCCCCCGTCGGTCGGAAACGGATTCGGCTAGAAACAGAGGCAAACGCTTTGGTTTACCGGTTACTGCATCAATCACAGTGGCCACAAGGGCTGAACTTAATCGAGGTGTGCTTCTCTATCACCTGGGTACCCTGCAGAATCATAATCAGCACTGCACATATAAAAGCTGCAGAACGAAGCGTATCATCACCGTAGGCACATATATGCAGCTTTTCAGTGCACTGCAGTTACCTGGCTGCCAGTGCAGGTGGAAAAGGGGCAGGCTTTGCTGGGGTCAGACTCTGGCTATGAGGTCGCCTTGTTGTTGGAGCCGGCGCCACCTTCGCCTCTTTCTATTATTGTTGAAGGGCTCAATCATTTGTTGAAGTCATCTGTAATGCCTGGCAAGCCAACACAGGCAGAGTCTACCCCATCAGGTGTGTCATTCGTCTACAGAACACGCCTGGTTCCATAATTCGTACTCTGTTAGTGTTGCACATGCTGCAAAGCTCACGCACTGGCATGTGCCAGTCTGCGTCCAGTAATTGTAGCGAAGAAGGATTGTAACAGTTGTACATTGACTGCATTTGCACCTGACAGCCCCACTGAGCAACAACAATCATCTCACTGGCAAGCTCAGCAACACACAGGAATGGGCACAGGACAAGCACAGCATCCCAATTCAAGTCATATCGGGAGCAGTCGAGCTCACTTGAGGTGGCTGTAGGAACAGAACAGGCGCTGGCAGGCACTGGTTCTGTGTGTGGCACTCCAGCACCATCTGAAGGTGCTCCTGTTGCGCAACAGATAGCTGGAAATAGTCATGCTGCTACTCCAAGTGCATCTGCTCCGGGAGCAACACCCCCGCCACATTCTACTGCTGCAGCGGCTGACTCAAGCACAGGCCCCTTGAAAGGGCTGATTATGCAGCACTTGGAGTCCCTGGGTTTCACAGATGCCACGTTTGCTGACCTGCAACCCCATTGGCGATGGCGGCTGGTCAATGTGGCGGTGTCAGCAGGCTCTGGTGCAGGTCACTGCATGACCATGTCACAGCTGCACTTCCTACGTGCAGAGCTAGACTTCCGGATGCTTCATGGCCGTCATGCAGCGATGACACATCATCTCGCGAGATTAATACGCGCCAAGCTTGGTGCTGCAGAGTTGGAGGGGTCCGTGGGGCAGGAAATAGGTGCAGGGGCGCAGCCGGGTGTTGTGGAGGTCGTAGAAGAGCACAAAGATGGGTTTGAGCATATGGACGTTGATGCAGCATCAGGTATCCTTTGCCCGTGAACACTCACCTGCTATCATATCATTTAAGCTCGGGAGGGTACTCAAACCAGCACAATTGTGCTGTTCAGAGCCTCCTGTTTTGTTACATAATACGTTATTTCGAAAGCTGTGCTGTCCCTGCTTTTTACACAGCAGCACTGGCAACACGCGGGCTTGCCACAGTTCTGAAGGAAACGGCATCTGAGGTACTGGAACCTCAGAGCGTCCTGTGTCACAATTCAAGCCACTCATTGCTGGTTGTGCTCTCACATTCATCAGCAGTGTATTCAGGTTTTCCGCAGCAGCCTGAATCCGGTCTGAAGAATGGCAAGGGTGCGCTGGAGGCAGTGCAGAAAACAACAGAGCTGGAGACAGATGGGAACGCCACCATAGCTATAGCAGAGGGTGGAGCCATGGATGGCGGGGAAGCATCACATGCCAGCGATAGTAGCCTGCAAGCTGGTGCATCAAATGTACAGCTGTCCAAAGTGGTGTGCGTCCGTCATTCACTGATGTACTCCAGATTCGATGCTCTTGTTTTCGTGGCGTGGATAGTAGAATCACTGCTCGGCATCACGTGCTTCAGATGTGGTCAAACGGAATGTATGTTCATTTTGTTGTTGGTGGATGTGGTAGTGTGTTCTTTCATTGCTCAGTAGTGGCAGTACTTCATAGTGTGACCAAGAGTACTGGAAGGACTCTTTCGTGGTTGTGCTGTTGTGCCATTCTGATGCTGGTGTGGCCTTCGAGTGATGTTTGGGTTGTTTTCATGGATTTGGGCTTGATATCCGGGTTCTTGATCATTCTGTGCCTTTATCATGTGTGAGAGATTTTCAAATCATTGTAGCAGCATTTTACGAGTGTCTCTGCATGCTGACGAATCAGACACAGATAAATGACTAGCTTCACACAGGTTGGGGCAACATCTTCCAGATGTTGCCACCATCATCAGGTACATGATGATGGGTCGCGTGTACCGGTGCGCAGTGGGCATGCTGACCACATGGGTCTGAATGTGCCAGCACAAAGCAATACTCTGCCATGTTTGTTAGCGATGGCAAAGTTACTGGCATGTAACCTACTTGGGTGGTCTTCAGTTTCTGTGCTAAGTAGTCTGCCATGTTTTTCTCAAGAGAGAGGTCAAGTACAGCAGCCGAGTTCTCTGTTCGAGCCGAGTTCTCTGTTCCAGGGACTGGTACTGACACGTATCAGCTATGTGCTTGCCGATGTGTTGGCTTGATAGCACCATGATGTAGCTCCATTGGCCCAAGTACAGCACACAGCCGTGAGAAATACGCTGGGCTGGTACCGTGCAGGGAGGTTCTGTGGACAAGTGTCTTAGTAAGGAGTACCAGAGCCTTCTGGAAGCAGTGCTGAGTGTACCGCTAGCAATCATGAGCTCAGTACTGCATGATGTGTGTGCCACACTCACATTCAGGGCTGCCTCTGCAGCGGCTCGTGACCTCCAGGCCCCACCTAACCGCTGGGGCCACCATATGACTGTTGGCACCTCTGTTGCTCGTGTTCAGGAAAGTCCTTCAATCTCACAACATTGGCAAACGTGTGCATGATCATGGTTCTTCCTTCCTGATGCTCATCATGCATCCACGGAGACTATGCTGGTGATGAAGTAACGTTATGGTTCATACAGATGGAATGTAGATTGAATGCGGATCACGGGGTCCCCAGCAGCCTTGTTCTGATTGTAGGCATCCTCATTGGCATGTGTCCTGGTTGCAGTCCTGGGATGTTGGCAACACTGTTCTGTTTCTTCAGACACACGCTTGTTGTCAAAACGCAAGGCATGCAGGTGGGATTGAGGATTGATATATGGACAAACGCACCTTTGTCCAAGCCTAAGATGACTGGGGCGTCATATGAACCAAGCGCTACGGCTAGTGCACCTGGCGGTGCCCCGGGTACCCCAGCAGGTCAGACACAAGAAGAGCAGGTCAGTGCTATTCCACCTGGATCCACCATTATGCCAGCTGTGGAAGTGGGGATATCGAATCAGGAGCTGATTTGCGTTGGAGACCCATCATTGGAGGAGCAGTGGCAGGAGGCAGGAGTCGAAGAGCACACAGGAGTTGCAGTACCGCATCTCAACTTCAATGCATCCACAGTTCCTGTGGAGGCCATGATACTGGTGCGATCTTGCAGGCTTAAGCACGTGCTCTTCCAGCTCTTCAGAACTGAGAGCTTGCAGATCTTTCAAAACTGAGAGTTCTCACCAACGATATATATTATGGAAAGTATGCACATTATTTTGCAATAGAATTGTGCTCTACATTCCGAATGGCACTGTGGCAATGAGAGTATCCAAGCGCTGGAGGTTGGGATATCTTGTGTCAGGATTGTGATATGCCCATCTTTGGGGTCGTGCCGATTGGGGTACCGAAGTTGAGAGTGAGAGGTCAGCAATAGGGATCCTTGAGTGTTGTTCCGAATTATTTTGCAATAGAATTGCAGGTCACTGCACTACAGGCAGCAATCACAGGTCTATTGGCACACGGATGCTCAGAAAGTTGCAGCCTGTTGTCTGAGGCACGTACCTGCCAATGTTACATTCTGTTCCTCATAACTAGTGGAACGACTGCTACATATTTGTACTTACAAGCACAGAATGCTGTTAGGTGGTGCCACGGCCAAAGTCTGCACCATGTGGAGTGAGCGAATCACGATGTTCACGCTGCAGCAGTTCAATGGTCTGGAAATAGTGGTGTAATATGCTGGTCGATTTCAATGCACATTTGTGTCAATGAGGAGTCTCACAGTTTAAGTTCAGAAACATTCTGCTTCACTCAAGTACAAAAATATTTTCTACGAAGAGCTTTGGGGGCAAAAAATGTCCGTATTTGATCCCTATGCTCTTATACGAGCAGCTGGGACAGAAATTATGCCCCTACAACGGCCAAGACGAGTTTATCTTCCACACGCCCTGATCGAATAGCTGGACACAAGAACCGCTGTTAGACACGTATTTTACAACAGCGTGTTGATCAGGGAGGTGTTTTCCCCCTCGTATCATACTGGCAGCAGAACCAAAATCTGTTTCTGTTGCCGCAGGACTATGCAGCTGGATGCTCGCTGGTTCAGTTGCTGCGACTACAGAGGCTGCTACAGCACGAAGTGCAGCAGCAGGGTTGGAGCATGGAGCATCTGGAAGCTTCCATGCTCGTTGTACAAGCTCATTCTTTTGAGCCTCTTCAGTACTCACAAGCATCAGGTGCTGGAAGCAGCGAAAGCAGAGCTCTTGGTGCAACTGATGCAGGTCAGAATCCATTGCCTGCACAGGCTTCCAGTGACCCAAAAGGTGCACAAGATGCTGCAGACATGAGGAGCCGAAAGTGTCTACTGGAGGCTTCCAGGGGCGTGCCTGTGCTTCTGCTGCATGTCAGAGGCAAGCTCGGCATGTCTGTGTCCTTTGACCTTGTTTCAGGGGCGCTTTGCATGCATGCTGGGGAGTCAGATCTGCCAGGGCAGTCTATCTGCACAGTACGCACCCCCTGCTTCTTTGTGTCCCAATCATCCTTCAAGATTTTGCGCTGTATGTTTCAAAACACTTGACCGTTTCATCTTCTCCAGATTCTGTTCGCACGAGCATTGGAATCTGTAGCAGCTGCAGATGTTCATCACGCATGTGAATGTGTTGGTTGGCTGCAGGCTGTCGAGCTGGAGCAAACTCAAGAGGAGCTACGAGCAATAGCACTGGGTTCCCCACCAACTGGCACTCCGCCAGGCCCCCCCCTCGACATGCTAGCACATGCGCTTGCTCAATTCGTCATCAATCGTCTGCTAAGCACACGGGCAGCTGTGCGGGCTGCTACAGCTCTCTCGATCCGGCTTCTCCCACTTTCTACACCCCGACAAGGGCCTCCTCAACCGCCCTACCCAGAATCATCTCTGCGAGCTTACCTGCGGAATTCTCCGACCATGGGCGACCGTTTTCCAGTGCACCCCACGTTCCTTGCGCTGCCGCCTTCACCGCTGTCCCTGCCACTGTGTAGCGCCCTCATGCGGCACGGAATGGGGCGCAACAGTTTCAAAGCCAAGGAGTGTGTTCCAAGGCAGCGCTGGCAGCGCATGCACTTCTTTATTGCCATCGGACTAGAACCTCAGGGGCTGAATCAGCCTATATCTCAGCACGAGTCGCAAGGTGGCGCAGAGACACCGAACCACTTAGAGCCCCCACCTGCAGTGGCTTTCAAGCGAGCCCGCATGGCCGCGGCACTAGTTTGTTGCATCGCAGGCGCCAGCAGTGGCGTAAGGGCGATAACACTGATAGAGCCGGTTCCTCAACATGTGTTTTCCCATGCCAAGAAGCTGCTAACAGATGGGCTGCAGGCCAGCGAAGTTCTTGCTGTTGTCGGTGCACATGGGTCTGCAGAACCAGCTGGATGGTTCTCAACTGTAGGCTTGGGTAGGACGCGCGAGCGTGAACTGCCTGGGCGCAAGCGTGCTCGGTTCGATACCAGTGATCCATCGATACAGGATGTCACAGCAAATGAGAGCCAAGATGGAGGCAACCATGACTCATGTTTGCCTGCCAAACGTCCGCGTGTCACGTATGGGCAAGATTCAGAAGCTGCTGCACACCTTGCCAGTGACCAGGACAACCCTGTGAGGGAATCATCTCCGGCTGGCCACAAGCAGGATACTGTGCTGACGCAGCACGCAGCATCAGCCGCATTATGTGTTCCGCAAACTGGCTCACAGCCTGCTGACGTGTCGGGGTGGGGCTCAGCAGCCTTTGCGCGAGAGCGCATGGAGGTGGCCTTGATGGCAGGCTGGATGCAGCTGCGGGCACTGGCAGCTTACATAGTAGAGGAGTTGCGTGGAATGAGCGCAGACTTCATAGAGCACAGTACGCCGAGTGGGTCGTTGAATCCGTGCATTCCAGGAGTACCGAATCCACGGATCGTCATCAAGTCTATGCGGCTTTCGAGATCGGAATCGTTCAATTTCCATGCTGCAGAGTTTGTCCCGTGGCCGCAGTGCATTCCGCACCTTCCTGAGCTCAAGTCTCCAGAAGGCTCGGTCTCAGATGCAGCAGTCCGGTCTGTTCAAATTGTGGTCACAGGTGCTACAACATGGGAGCTGCATATTCAGAGCGCTCTGCTTGCGTCCGCGTTCAGGGCGTTGACGAAATCTGCAGAGCTTCGGGAACAAGAAGTGTCCCAGGGAACACGAAGCAGCGCAGATGACAGGCAGGGAGTTACAGTAGCGCAAGAGCCTCAGCATCAGAGGCAGAAACTGTGGCAGTGGAGTGAAGATGCCCCAGACAGGATCACTGCACGATACTGCACCCTGCGGCGTGTCACCGCAACGCATTGTTGGCAGCATATCCTGTCAGCTATGTGCTGTCTTCAGAAGCTCAATGGATTTGCAGGGTTACAGAGTGACCAGCAAGTATCAACAGGAGGGGCTAGTGTCGGGGTCACAGCAGCTGCCGACTCCAACAGCAGTTGTCCAATGACTAGCTCCTTCCGAGACCTTGGTCCTCACCATATATCACCCATAGTGTACGTTTTTGATGTATTTGAGGTGACGGTGCACCTTGTCAGCCTCGATGTGCTGCATGTTTGTGTTGTGAGGACAAAGGACATCACTATCACGCCAGTGGCAAGCCAGGTGGACAGTCCTGGCGCGTCCTTTGCCACGTTTTCCCCCTCGGCCACGCCTGCGAAGCCCCACGCACCCATCATCGAAGTCGAGATTACGCACAGCCTTGATCACCGTGTAGAAGAGGCACAAGCCACTCCATCACCTTCCACACCCCGCCACCATGTCTTGATGCTTCTTATGATATGCAGGTGTGTGATCTTTCACACATGTTTGCCTTTCAATCAGCTGCTCAGCTGAACTACCTGTACTTGTGATTACTTCGCTCTTCGAATCGCTGTCTGCATCTTTTGTTGCATAGACACGCAATAGCTTCTGACCCCCCCTTGCCTTTTGGCCCCACATTCTAGTGGTGTGAAACGTCGTGAACCATCAACTTCGATCGCAATTCCACGGCAGAATATGGTCACATCGACTGTTGCACCTGCGGTACAGCCACCGAAAGTAGGGACAGCCAGCAACCCTGAAATTCACGGAACCACGCTGTAATACGACCAAAACTGACAGTGAAAATGACACAAGAATGCTGTGCAGAAGCCAGGTTTTATCTGTGGCGGGCAACAGAAAACCGTCACCTATTGCAGCCAGAGGCGTGCAAGAAGCTATCAGCGGCCCTCTACAACGCTCCGAGCTTCGCCTTTTCATTGAAGCTCTAGCCCACACCTCCGAGGGAATAGTGTCTGCATCACGTGTGGCCTCGATCATTGGCACCACTCACAGCACCACCGTGAAGAGCTCACTCCCCGGCTCTGACGCATCGCCAGTTCTTGCACAGCTTCCCTGTATAAAGGACATCGAAGTGCAGACAATCACTTCGCCGTTCCGTTACGTAATTAATATTACCGTGGCTACAGGTGGAACTGGCTCGAGTCCAGTGTGCTACAGCGTGGGCCTGATGCTCAAGTCCGGGGGGCTTGCGTTGCTTCAGTTTGACCAGCGACAGTTCTCCGTGCACAAAGACCTTCATAATAAGCTGCGTGTGACGATGCTAGAGAAGCAGAAGGGAAGTGGGGCACAGCCTGCCCTGCCACGCAAGGTAACTGTGCGAGAAGTTCCTAGATACCAGGAGTTGGTGCAAAAGCTCACAAGAGGCAATGCACCGTTGGCATGCATGGCAGCAGATGTTGGTGTTGCATGGCATGCAGACGCGCGCACAGCATCTGATGTAGTGATCGCTCAAAAGAACCTGCACCATGGGATAGAGCAGATCGCAGTGTTTTTGAATGCCGCGTAGTTTCGTGGGGCAGAGGTGCCAGTGAAGAGACGCTCATGTGTTGAGCTCTTCAAATATACGCATGCGCGCTGCTGTGTAGCTGGGCCTCCGTTGTGGAGTGTGCGCGGTGTGCTCCAGCCATGAACCAGAAGCATTGGAGTGTCCACTTTAGACAGTGTGAGGAATCATGTGACTAGACAAGAGATTAATTCATTGTAATTTTTGTCGGAACATTGCAATGTGGAAAGAAGGTCACGTGAGAGGCTGCACTCCCTTAACTGGTCGCCATCCTTTTGGAATGAAAGTTGAGTGTACACCATGATGAGGGACGTCTAGTTTCTCTGACCTTGTTACAAGCTGAAAAAGCAGTAAATAGACAAAATCCCACCCTGACCACACTCTTCCACATTCATATGTTACTCTTTGTGCTCACGTAATGCTCCACTGTCGACATAAGTTCTTCGGATGTCAATTGCATGGCGCCACACGTGCAGGCATAGCTGTCTTGTTCTTCTGTAAGAAAGGCACCAATTGTACATGCACTGCAAAAAAAAAGATATAGGATCCTACTTGCTCCTATAGGAGAATGATGGCACACCTGCCATGCATATGATGACAAGCATGTGTCTGAAGTCCTAATGGGTTGTGCTTTTCCTGTCAAAGCTCGAAATATCCGGTCACCTGTCAGGCCTATGCACCCGCATGACACTCCCAACTACAGCACCACACCATCACGACGATTGTACACCTCAGCATAGTCTGCAACTGATTTTAGTGCATTTTAGTGGCGAGATGCCTTCTGCAGGGCATATGAATGGGTATGCTGATCTCCTTATCAATTGAATTGGAAACGCTCTGAAGTGAAAAGCTCACTGACACTAGGCAACACACTATTGTGCATACCCTGCACTCAGTCCTAGAGCTCTGAGTCACAAATTTCAGGACGCATTACGATAATTCACATGGGTGAATAAAAGTTACAGTAAACACCGTCCAGATGGGTTCGGCACAGGCACTGTGTTGGGGCTGTCAACAGTGGGTGTCTAAGCAACGGGTTTGAGAGCAGCGAGCTTATTTGGGCCATGTTACCGGTAAAGCGGTCAATGAAAGAACCTAATTAGGGTTCAAACAGCCCGAAAGTCACTTGATACTATACACACTCTGACTATGGCTTCTGATCCTGTTAATGTACGATCTATTGCACATTGCTTCACGGCAATCTTATCTGGTCCTGCGTGCCGCGTGTGTGGTGCCTTTGTATGCCAGCTGCTGTACCAAGAGAGCACAACTGATAGGTGCATAGGTACACGCCATGAATCTGCGCAGCGATTACAGCTATGACAGAAAGATCACATAGATGATGGTATCTTCTGAAATGCACACAAAATTACTCCTGTGTGCACAATTGGCTGTTGTTGGTACAATTGGCAGACATGTCCCAGTCTCTGCAGGCTCTTACAGTGACACAGAAATGCCAAGTCTACAAACATAGCACAATCTTGGCATGTACCAGAACTTACCCCATAGATACAGCAAGCCATGTACACATCTTTCATGTACAAAGATTCCACAAACAAATATTTTCAGGCTCTGTTGCAGCTCTATTGCTCCCTCGGGTTCAAAAGGCCGTAAAAGTTCGTAAAACAGGGTGGTAAAACTTCATGTTGAAGAAAAGTAGCGTTACACTGCGATACAGGGCAGTTGAAAGGAAATTTGTTCTTAAATCCTCCAAAATGTTTTATTTTTTATCGTTAATAACCACATGTTCTATCACATGTTCAACATCAGTTCATCAGGTGAAGTTAAGTTTACGACTGTACTTAGTTCTGACGTACGCAATATCTTCTGCATCGCTGCCCTGGACTCACTGGCTTTCAGCTCCATTTTCGCAGCAGGGTTAAGTTTCAAACCCTGCCAATAAAGTATTTATTCATTTTATTTCGTGCAGCTTGTGATGGTGCTGTTGTGCCATTCGAGTGAAGTGAATGTTTTGTGTTAGTTGCTTTTGGCTATTTGGGTTCATGCCTATTCAATACCTTTCCGGTTTGTAAACATTTCGTGCAGCAGTTTGCGAAACCCTGTCGCAACCTTTTTGCGGGGCTATGTCGGTGCAGGTGTCCAAACCCTGCCCGAAAACTCTGCCCACCACGACACTGTTCGCATGTGCCCAACATGAGTGGAAAGGAGATCACATCGATAGTGGTGCAGCGAAGGCCCAAATTCGCTGCATACCACACCAGCAGGCAGGACCCTCCCGGCATGCCAACCTGTGCCCGCCACCTGGGGCCCCCACTGACGCCGCACGTACTTGTTGCTGCATGTACGCACCCAGCACCTGCCCAGTATGGAGCAACACTAGCTAAAATAACGACTACATATTCAGCTCTATCCATGGCCCCCTCCCCCTCCCTCCCTCCCGTACCCCACTCCCCCAGTCCTGCTCCGGCGACCCCTCTCATTGCTTGCTCCGGCAATCCTGCGGCTGCTGGAGTGTCCCCCTATTGTGGGCTCTCCTCGTTGGGCCTGGCGGGGGCCGCCCTGGGTGGCGCCTCGATGGCAGCGCTGGTCTGCGGCTTCAGGCCGTCTGTGTTGCGCTGTGGATTTTTTCCGTTGTGCTGCTAACTTGTGGCGCTTGTGTGTAGCTGTTTGGTGCTGTCTCTGCGTCGTGGCTTGGTTCCAGATGTTCTGAACCGCTGCACGGCTTGCTTGCATGCTGTGCCACTGTCGATGTAACTTGTAAACCCAGCTCACCACACCCGTCCGTTTCGCGGAACCCCTCATACTTCCAACTGCGCTCACAAAGATCAACACAGACCTTGACAGTGCGGGCGTTTGGTTTTGTGGGCCCCTACGCTGTTGGGTTTTGATGCCTCTCGTTTAAATTTCTCGCTGTCTTGATTTTGGCACGGCGACCATATGGACACACTGCGAGACAACTGCAGTAACAGCAACAGGCAACCACAGCAACAGCATCAAGAACACGAAGTGCAATGATAGCACCCACAATGCAAGCCAGCGTTATTACAAAAAAGGTGTTGAGGACTGTGGCCCCTGTGTCCGTGGCAACTCAGCCCCAGGGCTGCAGGCAACTACCTGGACATCATATGTGCCAGCACGTACACGAGCTCTTGATACTTGCACCAGGTTTGTATTCCTATGCGCTTGGCTTGCAAGACGGACGCTGCATCAGCTCAACAGTCCACAGACATTGACTACCTTGAAATGTATGTCACCAGCTTGCATGTGTAAAATGAGTTCTCATCAAAGGCACAACAAAAAATCAGACAAAGAAAAAGCTGAGAGAATCAACCGAATTTCCTACTGGAATATTAGCAGATACAGATATAATGCAAGTACAGGAGGCTAATAGCAGGGACTATAGACCAATCAACTGGAGTCTCAGCCCACAGGAACCCCCACAAAGTGTGTTGCCTGAGCAAACGAGGCACCCACGCACGCACCCACGAACGCATGACTTCAGGTGGGTGTGCATGAATCAGCATGCCTCAGCATGGCTTGCCCAGGCGCGTTTTGCAGGTGTTGTGTAGAACTCCGAGCTGGGACATCTGCACCCTGGTGTCTGTGGCAACCACTGCCGACGTGTGGAACATCTGATCAGTGCCAATAATGTA
>JAUMHD010007545.1:0-10549 GCA_032359135.1 Ulvella scutata
CCGCGCCCCCGGGAGACACCCCCCCCCCCCCCCCCCCCCCGCTCCATATCACATTGTTGCAGGCGCCACCAGCCATGTGCTACTCACCCTTGAAATATGTGTGCAGCGTTACAGGCATAACTCCATAGAACGGCTCATGTACCAGCGGGTCATCGCATGACCACTCCCCCTCGCAATGCATTCAGTAGCAGCTTTATTCTCACTGCACGTAAGCTCCGCCGCACACTGCGCCACAACTGACAGGTGCATGCATGCGGCAGGTTGAAGGATCCCGGCGCGTACTCTGTCGCGCAGTGGCTAAGGCGGCTCCCTGCGCTCAGAGAGGTGACCCTGGACAACGTGGGGCTGTGCCCGGACGGCTGCCTGGAGGTGGACCGCCTCATCACCGACCTTCAGGGCACCGTGAAGTTCACACAGCAGGCCCTCACATGCGTGTACGGTGACAGCAAGTAAGCTGCGCTTGCGGCCGACTAGTCCACCTACGGCATGATGATGGTGATGATGTACTGATAATGACTCTCTCAAGCTGTTTCAAGGCTGTTGAGTTTGCTCTGGCAGCGTGCATGGCATGGGGACGGTGGGTTGCGCAACGTGAGGCGCCTGCTGCACATGCATGCATGCATGCGGAGCCGTGGGGTTCCTGGTAAGTGGGTATGGAGCGGGATATGTTGAATGCACTGAGCTGAGCCTCGGTGATGGTGTTTTGTGGATCGTGTGGGTAGAGAGTATACCCAAGAATGCAGACCTGTGATTGCAGGGGCTGGCTGTTGATAGAGTTGGTCGTTAGGTTGTGACAGTCACAGGGTCTGTTTCTGATGTTGCTGTGGTGAGAGTTTAGTTCCGTTTGGTAGAGCGAGCGAAAGATTGATTTGCATTACATTGTTTCACAGATTGCCTGTCCATGTGCACTCTGCAACGTCCACTGTTGCCTGCCATCAAGTGCAGCGCCACCCAAACAAGCTTCTGGTAGTCGTGCCCTGTGAGACTGGTCAAGGCATCCACCAAGATAGAGAGCTGGCTGCTGCAAGCGGACGTTACGGCTGGACGTGAGTGCCACCCTTGTACAAAAGGAGCCGAGTGATCAGCCCATGGGCTGCGGGTATGAAGCTTGCAAGAGGGGATAGACAACATGTGCAAAGATCATTGAGACTCTCCACGAATCGCATGACGTGTGGTTCCAAGAATGGCCTGAAGTACTGCACTCTCAAACCTTTGTCGCTTGTACAGTGCTCTGTTCGCTGCCCAACCACCAATGAACTCCGTTCAGAGCGACAGGAACAAGTGATTCTCAAGAAAAGAGCTGGCCGTGTTGACTGAAACAGAACACTGTGCTGCAAGTCAGGGCGCTCTGTCAACCCTGCCACAGCTACCGGCAGCAAGGACAGCACCTCTGGTAGATGCGAGCCCAGAGCACGACAATCATACATTACGTGGGTATGCCAGCCATCTGCAAGGATGCAGGAAGGGCCGGTGCAACAGGGTAGAATGCTCAGCAGTGTGCAACATGTTCAGTGCACCTGGTCAGCGACAACACAAAGTTCTCGATATTATTGACTGGAGTTTGCCAGGTATTCAGTATGGGAATGTTGCGGGTTTCTACGCATGACAGCTCAAGTGATGAGAGCGAGGCTGCGAAACCCCAGCTCCCACACACGGAGCAGTTCGGGGTGCACCTTTGCACCTGAAGCTCCCAGATCGATCTGTCCGGTAAGCTTGGACTGCATCGTAGTCCAGGCATATAATAGCGGCATGCCTGCTCTGTCTGGAATATATACTGTCAGCCGTGCATGGGCGGGTACAGTTGCCGACGATCCAGGCACTGGTGCTCAAGTGCAATTCTGTCAACGATGAATTGCTTAATTTTGTATTGCTCGTCGGGGACGCAGTCGTTGTGGACGACATCGGCTTGAATACGAATTGAGAAATATTGCGTGCGATGTGCGCTGGATCCAGTGCCAGGAACTCGTTCGAGCATTCTCAGATTACACCAGATGCTTCCTGTTTTCCTGACGTTTGAGCTTTCTGATGGTTGAATTGTTGGTTGCTTCCTAGAAAGTACAGTGGCTGCATTAGGGCACACCGCGGATACCTTATGTCGCACTCCTTCGGGAAGTAACAATTGTATACAATTTGTGTTCCAGTACAAGGATCTACAGACAGGTGCAGCATTAGTCGCAGAAGAAGGCACAGCGCTGCTGACTGCATCACAAGGCCACTGTGCAGATGCCTGCGCTCCTGCCAAGGGGAGCGATCACAGTGACACTGCATCATCCCCGATGTCAGCACGGTATGTTGATCTCCATTGCAGGTTTACAGCATGCGCCTAGTGTATGGACTGCGGAAGGGCACCGTTCGAACTTACATAACCCGTATGCTGACGTCCTGCAGCGTTCATGACAACAAAGCGCGACTATACAATTATTTTGTTGTAATTCTGAAGGTCGGTCTGTCGCAGAATTCTTACTATCCACGTTTATAGCATGCCACTGAACACCGGGCGCATGCAAGCTCTATTCAGCGGTATACTCCGCAACCGTGCACCATGCTGCAGCAAGTACATCATTTGGGCACCGTCGACGATCTAGGTGCGCGGTTACGTGCGCTGAGGGTGAAAACCGGTCCTGGCCAAGCACGCACGGTGCTAGTGAATCTGGACCGAACACGACTGGAGCCCCGTCTACACAACCGGACCGCGAGGAATTACGTTCCTTTGCTATAGAGGATGGAGAAGCGCTGGAGTCAGCCCTAGCAGACTCTGAGCTTCCATCCTCTACCCATCTTCCCGGGCCAGATGCATCACCTGCTGGCCCTGCACAGGAGCCAGATGCTGCTGAAAGCAGCATGGGAGCAGTATTCAGATCAATGGATGCAGAACTCTACGAAGCTGAGTTGTCTCTGCTCCGTGGAGATGGTCCTGAGGCGCCAAGCTCTCCCGACAGTACCAATCGTAGCCCTGAACCCTCTTCCACTTCTACTAACGGCGTCAAGGTTTCTAATTCGCCCAATATGGCTTCCGCTATATCAATGGGCTCTTCTGTAGCCGCTCCTTCGTCCATGAGGAGGACAATGTCGTCAGTATCTAGTGCAACATCTAGCTCTTCTACCACGAGCAGCCGCCCGTACCGTCCCAGATCAGCTTTGTCACTAGCGCGAAGACGAATGGTTGCAAAGTACCTGCCGTTTCAGTGGCAGCAGGTACGCAATCTGTTTCTCATCGTTTGAACTTCAGGCTGTTGCATTCGTATGTGCCTCGTCACATACTCGAGAAAATGGTTCCAGCAAAAGCATAATTTTACATTCGTTGGTGTGCTGCACGTGAAATGCAAGCCTTGTGCTACCTCTGGTCGTTGATGTTAGTGTCCAAGGGGTAGCAGTTATACATGTACATGGCCGAGACAATCTGTTCAGAAAGCAATAAAACCACGATCCTATTTGTAGTTGAAGTACTCGTCCTGGAATGTGTTGTCAGCAGCGCCATGCAGTTCCACAGAGGAATTCAGGCTATGCTGCCACTATGGCCGGTGTGAGGCCCTCGAGATGATATATCGTGTTGCAGGCACTCAGACGAAAAGCAGAGGACATCCCAGAGCAGCAGTTCAACTACCTCCTGTCCACAGTGGTGATCCTAGGCACAGCACTGGCCAGTGGTGCTGCCGCATACCTCCTGTGGCCCTTTGCCCGTGAGGTTGTTAACTTTGTATTCTCTGCGGATGCTGTCGAAGCCCGTGTGCTGCAGGCACGTGGCTCGCATGCTGTATTACGTAACCCCTGTGCAATTTTGTACCTCCCATACTAGACGAGTCATCTCTTGGCACAGTCCAGAGCACCAGCTCATACACAAGCGTGATGGTACACGTGGCTACCAGGGTTTCATGCATATGCCAGCTCTGTCGTGTGGACGCATACATTCATGAAGCCACGTGTATAACTCTGACATGCATAAGCGCACATTAAATGCATGCATGCAGGAGCTGACGTTTGAGACACAGTATCTAGCAGCGATATCCCTGGTGACCGCGATTCTTTTCGGAAACACGTTTGCATTCTCTTTCGACCGCCAGCGGCAGATCATCCAGGAGATGGCAGAGGAGATCTTTGCGCTGGAGCTGCTGCTGCAAGAGCTCTTCATCGATATCCCTGAGCCGCACCTGCGGTGGCGCATCATCAAGCACATCAAGTGCGCAACCAGCGCCTGCCATCCCTTCAAATCAGTTTCATCGAAACATCGATACTGCATAAGGATCCTCCTGCACATACATACTTCGCCTGCACCAGTCGACACTGTTTCCTGCACATACAGTTTTAAATCCCTGAGCCCTGAGCATTGACCCTGAGCATTGAAGTATGCATGAGGCTGCCGCGTGGATTCCTATATGCACCCACCGCGCCAACCCCGAACCCCCCCCCCCCCCCCCCACACACACACACATGCGCGCACGGTTCAGGTACCGCCATGCATGCAGGAGGTACATCGACGACGAGATCCAGGCGCGCGACATCGACTCACCGTTCCGCGTGGACGGCGCCATCATGGGCCTCTTCGATGCGCTGCTGACGCTGCGTGACGAGGGCCGCAACATCACCAAGCTGCTGGTTTCCGTCGAGATGCTCGCCCAGGTGCCCTCCCCCCACCGACCCCCCCCTAGCGCCCCTCCGGAACGCCGGTTGGAACCCCCCCCACCCATAGTATGCCAACCCTACCAGAGTCCCTGGGGCTGTTGCATGTATACACCCCGTCCGTCCATGCTTCGAGCAGGTTTTCGTTATAACAAACCCTAGGGTTTTCGACATGAATGTTGAACTTTGAGCCCTCCTGTGCTGTGCTCAGAATGACAAAGAGAGACGGAGAGAGACAGGGGGAGGTACAGATAGAGGGAGACACAAATACAGAGTGGCTGCAGGCGAACTCCAGGAGGGGGGCCCTCGCGGCGGCGCTGCTGCCCCCGCTGCATTGGGTCATGCTGGGCGCGCTGTGCATCCTCATGATGTCCGCGTTCCTGCTCTTTGACAGCGACTTCTCTTCACCTGTGGCGGAGAACCGAACCATCTTCGCTGTTCTGTCAGCCATGCTCGTCACCATCCTGCAGGCGCGCACCCCCTCCTCCCCCCCTCCCCCCCCCCACACACACAAACACACACAGGCTGCTGTGCTCTGCCCATTACATAATTCCGTCTTCCAACCACGCTTCCATAATCCCCACCCCCCTGCACCCCACCTGGGGCGGGGCCCCGCTCCCCCCCCCCCTCCCAGTTGCAGTGTGCCCGCACCGCAAACCGCATCGCCCGAAATCAGCACCCAATAGCGAAACATGTGCTTTGATATGGGATGCACATTGCATGCACATTAACACTGTGAACATTGGAGTGTGCATTAAGAGCATGCATGGAACCTTACAGGTGCTGCGGGACATGTCCTCTCCCGACGATGGCCTTTATTCGGTGCGGGATGCGATGGAGACACGGCTGTCCTACGTGCGCTGGCAGATGGACAACATCCTGAACGACCCCACCATCAAGGTCTCCATGCTGGGCAAAGGCGCGCCCCCCCCATCGCATGTGCATGCATGCATGTGTGATTGCAATGCATGCGCGTGCATGCGTGCAGCCCTGCACAGCGAACCTTCTGGAAGTGTCCAGAGCACCACGTGGGAGTGCACTCCTGGACACCGCCAGTGTTGCGATGCTGGGAGACTCTACTATACCAGTGACATCATCGCTGCTAGCGATAGAATACGACCATCGCTCCTGGGTCGGGCGCGTTTGGTGTTTTGGCACAGAGCCTACATCCATTAGTGCCCTGCAGCAGCACATCTGCGCCGCTGCCTCTGCCGGACAATGACGCCCGGAAGGCGAGGGCGGCTCCTGCTTGACCACCAGCAATGAGAGACTGAAGCGCGCTTCTGCTGGCCAAAGCAGCGGCCATTCAGCACTCATTTTCACTATCACAACTGAAAGTTGTGTAACCTAGCAACTGCTTGAAAAGGACACCTACCTGGAATTCCTGCATCCTAAACCCAACCCATGTCCCCTCAATTCCAGATTCCTTTGTGTTCCCTCCAGAATCCCCCGCGTCGTGCGCATGTAGTGTGAAGTTCACAGTGAGACCGCAGGGCTCTGATTCCGTGCATGCATGCAGAAGACGGTGCCGAGGCTGCGGAGGAGAGCATGGATGACGGCGACCACCCTTCTGGCCATTCTCAGCCAGCATGGATGAAGGAGTAGGCCTGCATGCGTGTAGATGCCCTGGACACTGGGGAGAGGCCTTGCGGTGCCGAAGGGGCTACACCACACGCGTGGTTGATGTATGGGATAGGGGCGCAGCTCGTGGCCTGTAGCGCGGCCAGGAGTGCCGCGATGGGGGCGAGGGTGGAACTCTGTCCACGAATCTCCAGCCCCCCCCCCCCTCCCCGGTTAAACCCGGGGCTTTTGGGCGAGAGGGCCTGGGGTGCCTCTGCAAGCCCACAGCAGTGTGCCCGGTAGCTCTGGAGGTGTGGCACGGTAGGAAGCCTCACACTGTGAATCACGGTGCCATGGTGACATCATCAGTACGGAGGCAAATGTTTCGGGGTGCACAGGCAGCACAGAGGGCCTTTGTTGTGGTTGATGGGCACGTTGCAGAAGGCCCGTGGGCGAGACACTGAAAAGTTGTGGTGCAGCCTTGGGACAGGGGGCTTCCAAGCTTTGCATGCATGCACTGCAGTTGGCATATGGGTGTGCCTGACCCGGACCAGTCGGTGGCGCCATCTGGTTCTAGTTCCGTCGTGGTTGATTCTTCGCGAGCCTTGATACGTTGTGCACGTCATTTGGGGACATTGTGGTTCGCATGCATGCAATCTGCAGGTTCTTGTGACACCTCAGCAGCGCTTGTGGCACCTGGAACATCTCCCAGACTAGCCTAGGGACATATAATGGTGGGTGAATTCTTTCGGGTGCCTTTTTAGCGTGTGTTTCTGCTGCACCGTAGTTGCGTGTGAGGTGCAGAGTAGCCAAGAAGTGCTGGCAGGCACACGATTTTTACTGTCCTGCATTACGATGACTGGCACCACCTTGTACGAAGGAATCCTTCTAGGGTGCATTCTGTGTACCATCCACGGTATTTTCAACCAAGTTCTGCCTCCTGGATGTCGGTGTCTTGTCGATTGACACAGCGATTTCCATCAAATGTTCTGAGACTTTTTAATCAATTCCAGCACACCTTTGAGACAGTATGATCGAAACCCTGGAAACTGGTGCGCCTGTATTTCCTGGTACATGTTGTCAGTGGTGTGATTCCCATCCACAGCTCGTCACCTATCATCAGCACATGCTTCATGCACGCATATCGGACAGCACACAGACCAACACCATGTTTATGCTCGTATGTATGATTTGGGAAAGAAGATTACATCGCCAGGGGTGCTGACCTAGTAGAATGTAGTCCTGCAGGTCAATCACCAAGCCGCTTGAATGTTGGATTCACCTGAAGCAATCTTGTCAAACTTGTTCGCCTGCTGTAGCTTTTCCATCGCCTCTACCATCTTCTGCCGATGCATTGCTGCACTCATGTTCGCTGCCTTGCGCTGCATCTGCAGTGTGGTGGCGTCCCGACGGATCTGCATCACCCGCTCAGTCTGTGCTGTGATCTTCTGCAAGAGAATTTCCCTGGCGTACAGCTGCTGCTTTTGGTTGGTATCCACACACTCCATTCGGTACTCGGCATTTAGCTGACGCTGGATCTTCCGAAGAGCAAGCTGTTTCGTAAATTTGGCTCTCTCCCTCAGCATGCTGGTTTGTTGCTCTGCTGCCTTCTCCAGGATGTGTGCCACTCTGTCTGATTGCTGCTTCACCGCTTGGCTGTAAACCTCCTGTAGAGTCATGCTGTTTCACATGCTGTGGGCAAAGTTACAGGCAGTTTCAAATGCTGTTCCCTGTAGTGGGAACTCCAACCCTACTGGAGGGGGGTGGGCATAGTCCAGAGCACAACAGACCATACCAGAACATACCTTTCTCTTCGAAGCCTTCAGAACAGCCATCTCGCACTTGACACGCTCAGCTTCCAGCCGCTCTTGTGCTTGCTTCTCTCTTCGCTTTGCACTGGCTTCCTCGCGTACATGGAAGTTTGACCGCTTCTGCTCCAGAATAG
Organism: Ulvella scutata; assembly: GCA_032359135.1. NCBI lineage: Eukaryota > Viridiplantae > Chlorophyta > Ulvophyceae > Ulvales > Ulvellaceae > Ulvella > Ulvella scutata. Next base: position 8,123 of record JAUMHD010007545.1, read on the forward strand.
CAATGTTCGATGCATATGCAGCGGCCAGGCGCTCAGCTGCAAGCTTGCGCTTCTCCTCATTCTCCTCAGCCTACAATGCATGGCGGGGTTGTACAACATCCCTCATATAACGTATTACAAGAAGTGTAGATCTGACAGTGCTCAGATTTGTCGGAAAGCACATACTATCCTGGTTCCAGCTCGATCGCCATCTTACTGCTAAAGCTGCAATCGTGCATCAACCAAAGAAACAGATGTGATCAGCACAAATCAGTATGCAGGTTCCAAACAATGGTCAGCACAATGTGGCCACTCGTCGTCACAAAAGTGTCAGCACTCAGCTGCATGCACAAGTGAGAACAGCACTTACTATGATGCGCTGCTTCTCAGCCTTCTTAGCTTCGCGCTCAGCGTCACGTGCTGTCATCTCCCGTTTTCGAGCCTCCACTGCTTTCTGTTGAATTTCCAGAATTCGCTCCGTTTCCTGCCTAGCTTCCTCGGCCTTCCGAATCCTCTCCTCTTCTTTCTTACGGGCAGCTGATCGTAGATCTTTCTCACGGACTCGCTCCCTTGCGAGAAACTCCTTCTCTTTGGCAAAGCGCTCCTGCACAGCACTTAATTCAAAGTAGGTTACTTAGTAAATGAAAACAGGATACTTTGCTAGCCAGATTCACGGAATACATTGGTACAAGCATGCAGACAGACTGTTTCACAAGTTAGCAGGGCACCATGCCTTGTCAACCTGTTTCTTCTTTAATTCTTCCGCCTTTTCGATTGCCGTCCTTTTCAACTCCTGCCCTCGTAGTGCTTCACGCCATGCTTGCTCTTTCTCAACCTTTGCAGATGCCAGCTTCTGCGCTCTCTCGTTCTGCTTCTCTAGCTTGGCTTCGGCTCTTGCCTGCATCTGAGCTCTCTTCACCTCAAACTCCACCAGTTGGTCCAGCTCGCGCTGCTGCCTGCAGAAACCTAAAAATGTAGCAAGTTTCTCCCCCAAGCCAGGTACAAGAACTGGGTTCCTGCCATTCACGAAGATACACGTGCTTGGACAGTCGTTCACACATGCCAGCTATGATGCACTGTGTGCGCCTTCTGGCCACTGTGACTGTTAAGAGTCTGTTCAGTGTCACCCCAAGGCTTAGGCTTCCCTTGCAGTACTTCCTGTGATGTGTTCCATTGTTGAGATGACAGCTAGCCTGTGGCAATGTCCTGTTCGCAGGCTGAAAATGTGCCACATCTTGATGACGTGATCGCAGTATGTCCTCTCGTGACGTGTTTTAGGTTGACAGACGATGTGGCCTGGGACAGTTCGGTGGTGCTGTAGGGCTTGCCGTGCATCCCTGACATTCGAACAGTTCTTGGTGCTTACTGCCACTTCCCATCTCGACAAGATCCAGGATCGCTGAAACATAGATATCCGAGACATACTAGCACACCTGGTGCGCAAAACCTCCAGGCGCTTGCGTTCTCTGTCAACCAAGTCAGCTGAGCTGGTGTCATTCTGATCTCCAGGTTTTCCGGATGCTGCAGCCTGGATCGGCTGCCATCCATCATCTATAAGAGACTGCCTGAGTGAGCGAATGTCTTCTATGCGCTTCTGCCGGCATTCCTCGTAGAACTGGTAAGCCAGTTCTCCGAGTTCTGGATCACCCGTCTTTGCCAGGAAGAATTGTGGCGTCTTATGCACGAGATCTTCAGGATCTATCCCTGATCGTAGAATAGCCTCGGCTGACCGAGGTGTAGATGGTCTAATTTGCGGGCCAGATGCGTTCGGATCCTGGCACCGCTCCGCAATCTCCAGCACCGTCACGCCTTTCCCGGAGGCCTGCAGTGATGTACTGCTCCCTACTCTATTTTTTGTACAGTGATGAGCTGTTGTTCACGCACACAGGCATTGTTTGTTTCTAACCCAACACGATTCGAAACCCGTCATCGCATCCTCGCCACCGAGGCAGTACGCTGCCAATTCCTGTCATTCAGATGTCTGACAACAATTATAGTACGCGGATGTGGGCGAAGAAGGTACCTTTGCCCTGGAAATGTCGTTGAGCCACTCGTCGGCATCTTTCATACAGTAGTCTAGAATCATTTCACTCCTCAGACACAAGCTTGTAAGGAACGAGTTGTAGATGCAACAAGATAAGCTACACACGCGATCCGAAGAGAAAGGATGTTCGCAGCCAGAACCGGTGCCCTACAAGGGTGCACTTATTCCCCAACACCTGGTGCGACGGATGACAAAAAAAAACACCTTCTTTGCACCTCATATCATCAACGGGTGCTGCTTTCAGTGCATACCCTCTATGGTGGCGCTTTGCTGGACCACCCACACTACACGAAGATTGTTTTTAATAAAATTGTATTCGGTTTACAGACCGGAAAGGTAGTAAATAGGCATGAACCCAAATAGCCAAAATCAACTGACACAAAACATCCACCACTTCACTCGAA
>JAUMHD010007556.1:0-10549 GCA_032359135.1 Ulvella scutata
CCTCAGCCACTGGCAAGGTCAAATATGGCTCTTTCCTCGCCAGTGTGCATAGAGAGATTAGTGTTGCCCTGTGTCGCAGTAATCACGCCCTTTTCCGTGCGGAGGTGCAGCTATACTCCCGTGCTGCTGGCAGGGCCCCGGTGGAGGGTTTACTGCATCCCACGAATGAGGTTGAATAGTTTGTTTGGTTGCCCCTGTGTGCCTAGGTGGTGTTTAGGGTTGCCTCTTGCTCCGTGGCATCTGCTAGTTACTTTCCCCGTTACCTCCGCTGGTTTAATCTCGTTAGCTTCAGTTCCAGCGCCCCTGTCGATGTAATCATACATCACGGCTGCATCATGCCTATTACCTACCTTTCAAGTTTGCAAACAGTGAATTATTCGGGGACTGTGCCCTTGTCGATGTAATCACTACGCCATCCTCCATGCTCAGCGCCACAGTGGCGGAATTCATCCAATTTGTTGAAGGGAAAACCACCAGAGACCCTTTCCGCACGCGGCTCAGAAGCTGGAAGAAAAGACGAGAATCATGCCGGACTGGGGTTCAAACCCGGGACACCGCGTACGAACACTTCTACACGAGCATGCCGGCCCGTGGGCCGCAGCTGAGTGTGAAGTCCCAACGCCATGACACTGCATGTTCCAGTGTGCGGCGCCACCGCCAATGCAACACCACGTTGCATGTCACAGTGGTTGGCCCCGTTTCTTTGGATTGTCCCGACTTGCTGTGCTTCCAGCAGAGTGGTGGTGGGTGCTGGGTGGGTACTGGTTGTGGACCTTTGGGGGTGCCCATGCCGAAGCCCTCCTTGGATATGGCGTCGCTTCATAGGATTGGCCCCCTTGCCCCCCGGAAAGCCTCTTTTCTTGTCCCTGTGCTGTTGCTGTGTTTCAGATGCTCCTAGGCTGATGCATTCTATGTGATTGTGCACCTACGCCACTGGCATTGTAGCCTCAGTGATTACCGGTGCTATCATCCCGTTTAGGGTTTGCTAGCTATCGTGTTTCGGTGGCTCCCGCTGCTTTGGGCCTTTGTGGGGACATCATGCGTGCACAGCTTCACTCGCACTCCGTCTCTCTCTCTCTCTCTCTCTCTCTCTCTCTCGTCATCCTGTTTGTGAACGGTGGGTGCTTGAGGTGCTCTGGGGTGGCGCGCCAGACCTATTGCCGGTTGCGTCTGCATCGCTTAAGTGTGCATGCATCACGCAGCCTTGCATGCACTTATACATGCACACGCACCGGGCAAGGCCCTCCTGCCGGGCCTGCCTGTTCACACAACCGACGCCGCCACTACTTGCTGCGTTCACCCCCCACCCCCCCCCCCAACTCTGCCACCATGGCGCAGTGGACCATCACCCCCCCCCCCCCTCCCATTCCCCCAATACACCGCTCTTTCGCAGCTTCCCGTTACAGGAGCCGTCCTGCCACCGCCGCCTCTTACGACAGCTCCACCCCAGCCCCCGCCTGCTCCCCCCCCCCCTAAGCCAGGGTTCCCCTTCACCTACAGGCCCTCATGGGCACCGGAGCTTTGGCTCCCTCAGCATCTATATGCTCCCCCCCCCCCCCTGCGGCGCGTCGTGTTGCATCCCCCTCCCACAGACCTCAGCGCCGCCTTGTTAGCGTCGCTCGCTGCTGCTGCCCCTGCGGGCCGCGCCTGTGAGCTTGCTCCTGTTGCCTTGTAATCTGGCGACACTCCCGATCTGTGCTGCTTGTGTATAGGTTCTCCGCTGAAGGTTCAGCATGGTCTATCCAGGAATGTTCCGGAAGGTTTCTGCAATAAGGTCACGTCATGCAACTACCTGCTTTGTGGTATGAACCTTGAGTGGCACTGAATCCATCGCTTAGAGCTTCTATGGAGTCTGGCTCTTTGACTCTCCGACAGTTTAGTCTGGAAGATGAGTACCTGATGTGGACTGTGACATGAAGCCACATTATTGGAGTCATGCGATGATTCGCTGGTACATGAGCCATTCTATGGAGTCATTATGCCTGTAACTTTACACACATTATTGGAGTTCGTTCACCCATCACACGGTCGTGTGTTGCCTCCTCACTGCCTGCCTCCTCTTACAGGTAAGCTTACATTGGCGCTTGTGCCGGATGCTTGTGTGCCCCCTGCTCTGGTAGAATCCGCCTTTTGTATTGTATCTTTGAAAGTGGTGGTGTCCCAACAATGGACCCATTGCCTCGTTCCACGAGCATGTATTCGGAAAGCTAGTGAGAATAGCTTTCCAATGGTGTGCTTGGATCAGCGATCGGTTACAAAGAAGGCCTACTTGTCAGTGCAGCCCTTGAATGGGGCAGTCGAACTCTGCAATGGATCCATTGTTGGTACACCACCCATAGACAGTAGTGCAGTACAAAGCCACCATCGGCAGTGGTGCAGTACTAAAGCTCAAGTTGTATCTGTGTGCCTGCTGTGCGTTTCGTGGCCGCCTTCTTGGAGATGCTCTCCTACACATGCGCTCTGTGTGTGCTTGTGTTCACACCCTGCCGCTATGCATGTAACTTCCATCACGTAGCCTTTATTACAACCGATCGCTATTGCAATCGTACTCGCCCACAACTCGCCATTGGCGCCCCTGCCGTTCTTTGCGCTCTGTAAATATACAAACACTACTCGTGATCTCGCGAAACAACTGCATCAAAGGGCAGCCACACAAGCACCAATCCTTGCGATAGGGCCACCCATCAGCTCTGAGTAGAGACCAAAAACAATGGAAAAAAACCCCCGTGAAACTGCTCAACCTGATACTGCGCAATTGCCTTTCAGGAATGCGACACAGCTGCTCAATCACTGCCTACCTGGGTGCTGCGCCGCTGCCGACGTCATCTCCTCAGCTGCTCAATCGCAACTGCAGTGGTTAACACACGTCTTCTTGAAGATGCTCCCAGATGTATGCGCTTTGTGTGCTACCATGCCGCGCCACTATCGATGATAACATGCACACGCCTGCTCACACGTCTGCTCAATCACCAACACACACCGAAAAATCGTGGCACTGGCGCAGTTGCCACGCAGCCTACTCTTACTCTATGCACATTCTAGAAGGCTGTTCAAAGCGCTGCATGCATGCATGGCCGTGCACCACACTGTGCGCCACCGCCACCACCACCGCCTCCACACGTCGCAGCGACACCTCTGCTGCTGTCCATGCAAGCTTCCCCTGTGCTGGAGACAGCCTCCCACAGGTCACCGTTGCCTCGTTGTCTCAAACTACACTCGATATCTTACCCTTCCTACAGTCAGTATGCATGGCAGCGCCATGAAATTCAGGATCCATCCCCCTTCCCGTTCCCCCTACCGCTCTGCACAGTCTTTTTTTAGTGCCTACCGAGGGTAGGGGGGGGGAGGGGGTTGTGGGGTTGTGGGGGTTTCCCAGTTTAGCTTCGGAGGCTGGACATCACTAAGCGTCCTGAGACGTCCTGAGATGTATTTCATTTAGTGAGATGTATTTCATTCAGGGACAAACTGAATTGTCCCAGGAGGGGGGGGGGGGTCAGTGTAGGGGGGTCAGTGTAGGGGGGGAAGCCCGCCTGTGTCATCCATCCACATCCTCTACATCTCCTGTACATGAAACATGCAAATTGCGGCGCGCAGAGCCCATGCACTGTGCGGCGCTGTTCCAATGAGTTCTCGCACCCCGTAGAACCCTCCCTGTTGTCGTGAGCGGGGGGGGCGGGGGGGGGGTAGGGAGCCCCTTCAACCCCCGGTTCATCAGACGTGTCTCCGGGACGGGGGCGGCAATGTCAAGCAGCGCAACGCATACTGGGCATGCATTAACTGCATCGCAGTGCAGCTCCTGATTACGTACAGGGACAGGGAGCCCTCTTCAGGCCCCCCCTACCCCCACTAGGTCGCATGTGCGACCTGTCAGTGAGCCGTCAGTGTGCATGGCCCCTGACTCAGTGACTCACTGAGTCACTTACCAAAGTCCTCAGGGGTTTCATACGCGACTCCTGCGAACTGCCCAGGCAGGGCGAGATCCACCAGCGCCTGCAGGTCAGCCTCGCCTACCTGGTATCTCGCCCGCAGGAGCTGCATCGCCTGTTTTTGCAGCCACGTGGTGTTCATGGTGGGCAGTTGGGGGGCCACGCCTGGAGTTGTTTCCGCGTTGTTGCCGTCATGCATGGCCGCGGGGTCTGCGCCGATGTGGTCCAAGATTCTTGATATCGCCTGCATGCATGCAACGACTCACATGCATGTTGTTGTGGAAACGAAAACTCCAAACCGTATGCGGAGAAAAAGAAGTTCGGTTTTAAATCCATTTTGCTCAGCTGCTTGCAAGAAAAGCAATCGGGAACCTTGGGTGGGGGAAAGCAAAAAAACTACGCGGCATCCGAAGTGTCACATACATGATGCATGCAGTACATGCATATGCACAACTGCGGCAAAAAGACATAATAGTTAAGCAGGAATATGGAGGAGGCGGCGTACGCGTTGCATGCTGCTATGATTACGTAATTCAGAGACGCCCAAAACCAAGAATCGGTCAGGAGGGAAGAAAGAGAGCCACCATCCGAGCGTCGCGGCATAGTGCCCCATTGAGAGGATTCCTGGTGACTGTATTGACTGTGTGTGGCACGGTGTGAACAGTTGGTCATCCCCCCCGGCAAGCTTGTGGCACTGTGAAAAATCCACATGCGTGTACGCACATCGGAAACAGTCATGCCAAGTCACATTCGAACCCTGCAGATCACCAACCGTTGCCATGAGTCACATTACGTCATGTTATCAAAGACACCCTTGCACTTTAGGAGTGAAGGTGCTCCAGAGGAGGTCACTGGAGACCAAGAACATCGCAGCGCGAACTTTCGAGGATGGCTCACAGTAGAAACTCGACACCATTTACTGGAATACAAACGGTGCAAAAACTTCTAAGGGCGCCGCCAAATCAAGACGCGGTTTGCTGCAAACTTGCACTGCATTTACAATAATAAATCGACTCCATGCGTGGATCTACAATGTGATTGCAGTGCAAGTTCACACCGGGAGTGACCGATGTGTCACAGCGCTCAGGGAGGGGCAGCAGTGGAGGACATTGGGGGGGAGTGGGGGGGATATTGGGGGGGAGGCTACTGGGGCAGACCAGGGGTAACGTTACTGATAAATTTACTGATAACTTGAGAGCCCCGTTGAACCATGAATTGTTACATGTCAACCCCCAAAGAATGAACACTTTTAAGTACTTCGCTGACACAATTAATCTCTCCCTACATCCCCGGGGCAGACGTCTGTGGTGGTGCCCAACCCTCATGCAAGCCCAAAGCCTCGTGGTTAACAAACTGGAAGGTAGTAAATCAGAAAGACGTTCTTGATGGTGCTGCTGTGCAAAGTCATAGCCCCATCGTTAAATAGGAAGAGACGAGTGAAGTCAACCATGCCGTCACGCCATGTCCAATTAACATGTGGTCTGGGGCCTACCGGTGTCCGACATCATACAATGATAACTTGTCATTTACTGGGTTTCCTGAACATGAAAAACAATGGGAACACGACGGCAACTTGAACACAACGGGAACACAAAATATCATCATTTTTGACCGCCTGCGAGAGCACGGCTTTCAGACATTCAGCTGCGTACCGGAACGTCAAAGAAGCAGCCCTTTTTGGTGGGCGGCGACGTCGGCTCGAGCACGACAGTGTCGATGAAGGCAGGCGGCTTGGGGCATGTGGCGTGGGGGGTCTGCGCCTTGCACTGCGCCGCTGCCCTTTCGAATGCTGCAAATTGCGCAAAAGCGCGGGCCACTGGATCCTGAAGCACGCCAGCACTCCTGCCTCAGTCGATGAATGTCTGAAAGCCATAGAATGAACAACAGAATAAAATGAACAACGGGGCGATCCTGAAACAAGGCCAGAAGCACCACCCGAACATGTTCCAGGTTTTGGTCACGAACCCGCACAACAAAACCCTGCCGTACTACACTACGTTTGACTTGACTTGGCAGAGTGCCACGTCAAATGAATTGCTCCACTGTGGCGCTGAGGCCAGTGACCACCAGTGTCGCTTAATTTGTTGGGGCACACACCCAAAAAATAGCCCCAAATATTGAGTATTGTTCTATGTAACTAAGCGACACTGGTGATCAACGGCTGAGGCCGAAGCTCAAATTGAGTATGGCGTCCCCGGATAACTCGTTGTTTTAAAAGTTAACTCAAGCAACATATGCATTACGGGCATGCATGCAGCGCGCACCTGCAGAATGACAACGAAGCGTGCTTGCGGAACCATGGCTTGCATGCGTGGCGGCGCAGCGGAGCTGAGCCAGTACTCAAACGTGGTGTCCAGGAGAATAGGGTCGGTCAGAGCCCCGGGGGTGCCGGTCTCCGAACCCCCCTGAGCCCCGGTTGGAGATCCAGCCCCTGACTCATTCCCCGCTGTCGTGTTTTCAGACCCCTGTAGCTGCCTCCCTGCCGCGCCACTCGTAGCCACTGATTCATGTGCGTACTTTTGGTTCAAATTTGGAGGGTTCCTCGGCGAGTTGTGCTGTGTTCGTGCGTCGAGGGTTTTGGAGGAGCTACGCTGTGTGAGTGTGCTCAATGAGTCGGTCATCGATCCCGGTGCGAACTCTTGGTGTGAACTTAGGCCCCTGGAGTGTGTAGCGCCTCCTAACTGCCCACCTGCCCCAAATCGAGACAGCACGTCGCTCCCGGCACTCGCCAGCCGCAAAGCCGCTTCCTGTACTGAGGTGGTGGAGCCAGATGCACGGGGGTCATGCATGTCATGCGTGTCTGGAGGGGGCATCGGCACGGTATCCGTGGACGGCATCGCTGTTGGAAAGCAATCCATGAAAGACTTCAGAGGGGGGAGCGGCCAGCTGTTGAAGAAGTTCACATCCCAGACAGGCCCTGACTGTTCTATGTTGTGCGGTCTGCATACATGCATGTCGCTCATGCATTTGGATAACAGTCTTCCGCAGGGCAGCATGTCTAGAAGAGGTCTGTTTGTGCATCATGACAAACCGAAAAGCCGGTTACCATGCATGCTCAACCAAAACATCGAAACTCAGACCATACGAAACGTACAACTGGAATCTAACGACACATGCATGCATGCATGCATGTGAAATTCAAGTATCTAGAAATACACCAACAAGTATACTTCATCCAGACCGGAAAGTGGGCAAGAACCACGCATGCATGTGCATGTGTCATGCATGCGAGGGAAGCATGAAGATTTGGTGCGCACAACGCAGACTTGTGGGGGGTGTGGAAGGCGGGGTGGGTCGCCAGAGCAGTTGCAATCTGCTTCTTGGCAAGCCCATTGGCGCTCATCAAAAATAGTGCGCGGTACCCGACCGGCAGCTGCTCCAGGGCAGAAGCTGCGGGCTCCTCCGCACCGGGGCAGAAGCCTACGTCATTGTACGTCATCGAATTCGGAACATGCATATGGAATCCGAATTTCTGCAACCAATGAAAGAACAGTAAGAACAATCGAAAACCCAAAACTGCCAAAACTGTAACACAAAAGAAAAGATGCCTATTCAGTGCCTTTCCGGTTTGTAAAAGCGTTTGGGGACAGTTCACCGCCTCACGGACGCCACGCGGCGCCTTTAGCAGGAACCGTACGCCGTAGGGTTCGACCAAAACCTTTTATAAAACAATCCACACACTTAAAGAGGCCCTGGTGGGGGGGCCACAGAGATGTGCCGCCGGGGGGACGTTTTGGTCAGGGTTATGGCCAAAACCTCGCGAAAAAGAAAACTTAGATGTATGAGGGTTTTGGGGGCCCTGGGGGCCACAAAAAACAGCAGTAATCTTACCATATCATCAATCATCTTCTGTGACAGTGAGGGCTGCTCCGCAAACTCCTCGACTTCAATGTCTTCGTGGCGCGCCCCATGGTACGCGTACCCATCCTCGCCTACCTCGCCCAGCTCTTCCTCTTCAGCGCCGTCAACGCCAGGGTCGCTGCCGGCAAGCGCGCCCAGCACAGTGGACCTCCTCTCCCTCAGCAACCGTGGCTCAACGATTTTCAATGTCGGCAACCGTGCTCGCTCCCCCCCTGCTGTGAACAGCAGCGCTTTTTTTACAAACCGGAAATGCAGTGAAACGGCATGAACCCAAATAGCCAAAACGTGACCAGCACGCTTGCATCTGTTGTGTGCAGTAGATGCACGCGCTGGGTTTGCTGTGAATTGTGGTGTGGCTACTGGTGAAGGCATGCATATGTCGCATGCACTATGCACATGCACACTCTCTGTAGGTATGGTATGAGGTGCCCCGCTCGGCTGCGGGGGAGCACTGGCGCTGGTTGCAGTTCTGTGTGTGTTTAAACAAGCAGTGCCAGTGCTCCCCCGCAGCCGAGCGGGGCGCCTCATACCATACCTACAGAGAGTTTGCATGTTTTCATGATTGCAAATGCATGGAGGCAAAACGTTTCACTAGAATACTTGAATTCGGAGGTTTCTGTTTGGAATCCGCCAATTAGTTCACAAAGTGCTGTTCACAAAGTGCCGTTTTAGTCGCAGGCGCACACGCACGCTGCCGCACAGTGCTTCTCTGCGCCCTTGTCTGGGAGAGCAGGATCGCTTTTAGTGAAGATTTATCAGCCTGAGCCGAAATAATTAGTTGTTCTGAGCGACGGACACCCTCCAAAACATCATCGGAAAATAACGCAGACCGCCCCCAAAAAGAAAATGTCGCTGAAATAATTACTTTATCTCAAGTTCTTAAAAGAAACCCTGGAGCGCTGCAGCACATGAAGGCACAAACCGCGATGCACACCTGCAGTGTCTACAAGGGCTCCCGTGTCATAATGCATGTGTAAAGTGTCCAGCGTGCTCCCACTTGCTGCGCCACTGCCAGCCTGCCCGGTGAACGCTTCACTGGCAAGCCTCCCAGCGAGGCCCCCTGTAGCCGCAAACTTCTGCCGCTGCTCTTGCGAGATGTCTGCATCATGCATGCGCGCATCCTTGCAGTCTTGTGCCGCCGCCCTGCGCACTGTTGTGTTTAAAACAAACGACGAGAGTCTTTCAAGAACTTGCAAACAATGTCTTCTGCCTTGATCGACAACAATGTCTTCTGCCATCTATGAAAAAGTAGTGTTGTCACAAGCCGAAAAGGCAACAAAAAGGCACCCAAGTATCCAGACGAAGAAGTCCGCTAAAACACCTTTCCATGGTGAAACAAAAAGAAGATGTACGTAAACCTTTACAACCCTAAAGGTAGTGAATAGGCATGAACCCAAACAGCCGAAGATGTAAGTGCCTCCCTTACAAACCATAAAGGTAACGAACAGGCATGATCCCAAATAGCCAAAAGCAACGAACATAAAATAGCCGCCATCTCACTCGAATGGCACAACAGCACCATCACGAAAATCTTTCCCAGCACTCTTGGCCAAACTGCGATAGTAATAGCCAAACACGAAAGTACAAATATTGGGGAACCCAGTTTCAGCAACTCCTTCACAGGGTCGGAAACCAGGAATTCTCAAACCCACATTTCAATGTCTTGGATTGGTCATGGTTTTGCACCGTTTGCAGAAACTGTTGCAGTGTGTAAAAGTTGCTTTTGGCTGTTTGGGTTCATGCCTATTCACTACCTTTCCGGATTGTAAGAGTTGCAGTGTGTAAAAGAGCTGGAAATTTCGTTTTTCCGTTCAGAACACTCAAGTCAGAACTTCAAAAGGCTGCAAAATCACTCCCTCCAGAGCTGCCAGTACAGACATAGTGCTGTTGACGTACAGTGCAGCATCCAAAAAGGATCGGGTGCAGTTGCAACAGGCACTGCAGCCCAAATGGGCCAACAGCAAGCAGCAAGCAGGTAAGGACAGACTGTCAGAGATGACTGAGAGGGTCAGAGAAGAATGTCCGACTGTGCTGCTGGCAAGATCTGCCAAGGGCACTGCTGGCAAGGGCACTGCTGCCAAGCCCACACTCTTAGTCAGCGGTGGCAAAGACAGAATCAGTGGTGATTATGTCCCTCATCAGGACTGATTCAGGCTCTATATCGCATTCTGCCCTTATCTGGACAGATTCAGTCCTGATTGTTTCAGACTCGGATCAGGGCTCCTGATTAGGACTCGTGTTCAGCCCTGATTCGGAATCTGTATCAGGATTGTGTGTTGTTTCAATACAGAATCCGTCCTGAAACAATCAGGACTGAATCTGTGCGGCCTTGTCAGAGACAAAGCAGGACAGAATGGGTCAGGATTTCCCTAGGCTGACAGAGCAGCACGGACTAGCACAGGCAGACTAGGAGCCACCATTTCGGCTTGTAAACTCACAAAGGAGAGACTGAGACTGAGCCTCAGACAAACGTTAATAATTATACAAAGTAACTAAATTTCTTATACTCTTTTTACAAACCGGAAAGGTAGTAAATAGGCATGAACCCAAATAGCCAAATTTCTTATACTAGTACTTTTACAAACCGGAAAGGTAGTAAATAGGCATGAACCCAAATAGCCATTTCTTATACTCCAGCCTCATTACAAACCGGAAAGGTAGTAAATAGGCATGAACCCAAATAGACAAAATCAGCTAACACAAAACATCCACCACTTCACTCGAATGGCACAACAGCACCATCACGAAATTCTTTCCCAGCA
>JAUMHD010007567.1:0-10545 GCA_032359135.1 Ulvella scutata
CCTTCAAATATCACAGGATGTATAGTTGTTGAGAGTTTGCGTTCGCTAAAATACTTATCATTAGTCGGTGGTCACGAACGAAGCATTTTCGCGGAGGGGCTCAAAAGTGCCCAATCATCGTTCGAGATAACGAAAATCCTGGGGTTGCCCTTAATCCCAAAAACAAAAAATATTCCAGATCGCCATGTTGCGCAAAGCGTCAGGAGTAAAGCGGTGCAGCCTAACTTCACTAGTATTAACAAAACAATATGTTACTCACTGGTTGTTTATGATGTTGTGGCTGCGCAGGATCTATTTGAGGCAGCTCTGGACCAGCCGCTGGCGCTGTTCCCATTGCACAACTGCTGCCAGTTGTTCGGCCTGGACTTCCTCCTCGACTCATCCCTCAAGCTGCATCTTCTGGAAGCCAACTCCAGTCCCTCTCTTAGCATCTTTGGCCACCGCCTGCTTCCTGACTGCGAGCGCATGATGCATGGAGTCGCCATGCATGTCGTCAAGCTCCAGGAGGCTTTCTCCAACACTCTACAGACTGATTGGCCCTCCCATGCATGCTCAGGGGCAGACACATGTTCGAAGAGCGTAGGTGGTAGCTTCCAGAAGGTTCTAGAACGGGACATGGGGAGCTGGGAGCGGCGCAGCAAGCGCGCGAAGGCTGCACTGAGTGTGGCGGCGAGGCTGATGCATGGCATGGCTACAGGTGGCAAGAATAGTGGCGCTACTGGTGATGTATGGAGAGTAGTGCATGTGCAACGTGGCGTGGCTGGAAGTGCGCAAATGGTGGCTTGGGCGGCACAGCATGGAATCCAGGTGGCTTGTGGACCGCAGGATCCTTGCGCCACTTTTTTTATGGCTAAGTGGCAGGTGAGACGGCATGCCTGCATGCATGGCTGCCTCGGGTTCTTGCCACTCGCCTGCGCATGCATTGGCAATGCAAGTGGTTCACACAACACCACAGGAGCTTTGTAGCTTCACATTCATGTACGTCATGCATGCAGGATGTGCCTTGGGACAGGGTTCTAGATGGCCGAGCCGCGGCCAGCTGCCATATCGCCAGCGCTCCGTTGCAAGGAACCTTCCGCAGCATGCATGCGCTCCACAGGCTCACCTCGCAAGCATCTACCCAACACGTCTGCACTCATGGTTGCCATGCGTTTGTGGCGCCATGTGCGCTCATCACATCCTCAATGATTTCCAGTGGTGCGCTTTGTATGCACACGCTTGCATGAGCTGAATCGGGCGGCTCATGAAATTGAAAATCGGGAAAATCGGGCGGTTCGGGAAACTTAAATTCAGCTCCGGGCTGCTCACCCTTGACACACAGGTAGGTTTTGGTTTTGCGCTGCTGTGATCAATTGTACGTGTGTTACAACCCAGAAAGGTATTCAAAGGTATACCTATTCAAACCCCAAATAGCATGCACATCGTAGCTGCTGTGATCATTGCATTGACAGCAGCCATGTACTCTGTGTGCACCCAGTCTGGGGCATTCTCAGGCTGCAGCCCACGCAATGCGTGGTGGGTTTACATATGCTACTACGTGTTTACATATGCTACTGTGAATGCATTTGTAAACGTCTGTTTTCTTAAAGGTATGCATACACAGAAACAGAAAATCACAAATGTGTTAGAGAACATGGAGTCTCTATTCGGTGTGGCGTGCGCATGCAGGCGCCGGAGGCGACCTGCAGTGGCTACAGGGGCTGCTTGCTCAGCACTCTGAGTGGTGTGTGACTGAAGTCCTACACATGCATGGTCCACGTGACGCGCTGCGAGCGGCGGTTCAACTCTATGACCCAGAACGTTGCAGAATCAGAACGTTCTCATCGAGCGAGGTTCTGCAGCGTGCTTGCTCGCTGATGCAGTTGGACTCGGTGGGTTGTTTACGTAATCTTGCGTCATCTGCATCAGATTCCGCGGCATGCAATCTGTGTTGTGAGCAGCACGAAGGAGCGGGCGTGTGTGCGGGTGGAGTTGTGGACAGAGTCGCACAGGGTGATTCAGATTGCTATATCGATGAACGGGCACAGGGCGATACAAATTATTTCGTGAGTGAAAGCACACAGGGTGGTACAGACGATTGTGTTGATGGAATGCCACAGGGCGATACAAAGGGAAGTACTGAGGCTGAAGTGTCTTTGCAGCTGCACAGCGTTGACAACACCGAACGAGGACGTGCTGTTGTGAACTTTACAAAGCTTGCTAGCACCCCGCTGCAACTGGATATGTCGCATCACTGCAGCAGAGTGGCTACCAGGGTCCGCGGACACAAGGCGCCTGTGGCAGTAGGAGTCTTTGTGCAAGCTTACCGACCTCGCGATATGCGCATGCTTAAACCTCCCACACCCGCTGGCTGTGAATTCACAGCGAGAACTCCCGCTGCAGCCACAGTGCGAGCGTGCGGCAACGAAGCAGTGGACCGGCAGCAGGCGCCGGGCTCCTCACATGAGGGTGTGGATGAGTCTGCGCCAAATGCAAGCATTGCGGCTCATTCGGAGTCACATACAGAGGTGAGTATCGCCGACCACAATCGCCGATCAATTTGCCGATCACACTTACTTGTTCCTGGTGCCTTCTCTTTGCTCGAGGTTCAGGGGATCGGTCCTCCACCGTCCAGCTCGAAACAAACTGTTTTGGGTGAATATATCCACCCAAAACGAATACATAGCAACAGTTATCCACCGGAACAACTGTCGATCTTATGGTTCCTGTGTGTCTACAGGTGTGGCTTGTGCCTGTCGCGATCATCGGCCCTCGCATCGTCGCTGTCGGCAAGCATGCATGCAGCCTGCACGGCCCCTCCGGCCTCCCCCGCCGCAACAAAGGCACCGACCTCCACTCGCTTGGGTCAAGAGTTCAGGCCCCCGTGGTGTCTGTGGCGCCTCCCTCAGATTTCCTCCAGTGTGAAGGAAAGCGCACCCCCAGCAAGCCTCCAGATTCCACAGCGCCCTCTGATCTGATGGAGCCCTGTCCATCAGATTCCCTCCCAGAGATGCTCGCAGAGACACCGCATGAAGGCAGAACACAGGAGGAACGAACAGAAAGTACAGCGCAGGGGGGGGTAGCTACCGGGCTGGGGCAATGTGTGGCAACAAGTGCACAGCCGCCGCCGCAGGTGTCAGCTGCGGCCGACAGTGGCAGCGAGGAGCGAGGCGGCACGCATGGGGAGGAGTTGGACAGCAAGAGGAAGATTGATGAAGAGCTGCAGCAGGCGTTGTGTCAGGTGCGGCGTCACTGATGGCTTGGAGCAGTGCCACGTTTGTGTGGCGTGTTGTGGGGCGTGGTGTGGGTGGGTACTCTTGGTGGACAACGGAAATGTACACAGGTGTTTCTGTGGCTGCCAGACCACTGGATTAACGCCACATTGGACAATAACGCTATGGTGATGTGCACCTGTTGCTCATCTTTTGTTGTACACGCCGAAGCGGCACGAAGAGACAAAGTCATACATTGAACATGTTCGTCAAGTTCCATTTGTCACAGAATATGTGCGTGGAACTCACACTGTGAAGTTTCTTTCCTGAATTCAAGTTGTGAAGTTTCATTTCTATTGTGTACAGAACTTGCTGCGTTCACAGTGAGAACTAAATGTTTCTCGTAATGCAAGACAAGGAAAAGGACGGGTTCCTTATATTTAACACTTTTCATTCATGTGATAGCTCCTCAAATACACTCAGAGAGAAAACCTCAAGAGGGGGCTCTGGTCCATTTACTGCCTGTTTGGCTCGTGGGGGACTCTTAGGGTTCATAGAAGGAAGCATGTTGAATGGAAGATGTGAGTAGAAGAGAATGTTCTTAGAACGTGAAGAGAGGAGATGTTTCTTATGCTTCAAGAACGTGAATAGAATAGAGTACTGTTAGCACTTGAGCACACACAATTTCTTCTGGAATGATATTAGAAGAGAAAACATTTTACAAACCAGAAAGATAGTGAATGGGCATGAACCCAAACAGCAAAGGCAAGTAACACAAAAGAACCACCACTTCACTCTAATTGCACAACAGCACCATAACAAAAGAAGAGAAAACTCTCTAAACGCGAGCATACAAAAGGGATCGTCAAGGAGCTCATGGCCATCCATCCAGCGCCAATGGAAGACTGCACTGCCCATCTCACAACAACGGGCAAAGGCGCCCATGCAAGAAGCAGGAGGGCAACAGCGGCCCAGGCCTCACTTCCATGCATGTGTGCAGGAGCTCCTTGGAGTCCTACAGAAGCTTCTAGAAGCCAAGGCGATGCTCGCACTGCCCAACTGCTGTGAGGTGTTCATTGCCACTGTAGGTATTCACTCCACAGAGCCACACACCCCCACTAGAGCTCCACCACGCAGGCCACCCTGGGAGCGGCGCAGGCCAGGAAGCACCCCTACCCTTCCACGAGGATCCAAGGGTGCTGGTACTGACTGCAGCGCAGTGGCTGGAAGCGCAGGGGATGCATCAACGTCAACGGCCTTTGGAGCGATTGGAGCGATAGAACTGCTGCACTTCTTTCCAGTCAGCAAGGCTACTGTCAAGCCAAGGCCTCAGGAGGACGGCAGCCTGGGAGGGGGATGCCGCCTGTTACCCCTAGAGGAGGGTACAGAAGACAACTTGCCTGCAAAGGGGGAAAAGGAGGAAGAAGAAAGCTTGCATGCACAGGGGGTTCAAGGGAGGGGCAAAGAGGAAAAAGAACGCGGCGCTGCAGGCAAACAAGGGACAGAAACCACACAAAACATGACACAAAACATGACACAGAATGCTGCGCAAATCGCTGCACTGGATGAAGGATGTGGATTGTCTGGAGAAACAGGTGGAGGTGACTCAGGAACAAAGTCCGACGACTCCCCATGCAAGGGGACCCCCAGACAGGGAAGCGAGGACAACCGAATGGAATCCCTAATGGCCTGGATGCATGAGTGTGCTTGTGAAGTGCTGTCAGAGTTTGCTTTTGGCGCGCACGGCGTGGCTACGAGTGGCTCACCTGCGGGCCCGCTGCTTCGCGCAGACACTGATGCCATGATTGGAAGCCTGAGGCGGCTTGGGTGGGCTGTGTGTGTGGGCTGACTGGCTTCCAGATGACTTTGGATGACTCTGAAATTCACACCAGTTGGTTGTATTATTGTGCTGGCCGGTGCATGCAGCGTGTGTTCCATGTCGCCTGGGTCCTACTGAAAAATCATGTGTGCTGGTTCAATCAATTGCAATGCAGCATGTATAGTGGAAGCCACGTAGCATTCATTTGCACAAAATCAGCTGGATCGGACTGCTCAACAGGCCAACGCGTGAGGTTTGTGGACTCTGGCATGAAAGTTCCCTGCGTTTGAGCTTCTAGCAACGGATGGATGGCCATTGCAATGGAGCGGCGTGGTGACGAGTGCGAAGTGGCGAAGGGGTGTGGGCAGGCGTGCGAAGTGGCTTGGTGCGACGATTCATCCAGAACTGACAGCCAGAAGCGCCATTCCCACGAGAAGGGTCGAGTTCGTGGTAGAGGGCCTCGTGGGTGGTGGAAAGGCCCGCCGGGTTGCGTTCAGTGACAAGCTTGATCGTAAGATCATCCCTCTTCGCAGTGATAGCAGCGATAGTAGGTACTGCAAGATGAGAGATGAACAAACAGACGAAACACTGAATACCGCACAGATGTCGTACACGTTTTCATACTCTTTTTCAGCAGCACTTGCGCCACTGTTTGCTACATGTAATGTATCTGCAGAGCACCGGTGTGCATGTGCGTCAGATGCACATCCGACGGCTAAATCCTACCATAGATGCGTCATGACTACTGCACACAGAACGCACTTGTCGATCACCACACAGATGTGATAGGGTGCCGGAACTTCAGCTAGGAAAATGCGTCTTGAATACCGGTACCGCACACAGATGTCGAACATGCTTTCTGCTTTCTCCGTTCCTGACTTACTTCCTCTATTGCCTTCTCTCCTAAGACCACTGCCGGGCTAGCTTCCCGCATTGGAAGCGCAATATTTCACGAATTTCAAGCATTCCGGCACAGCGGCGCTGAGGCCGAACCAAAAACTGAGTATGGCATAGCTACGAGTGGTCACGTGCACCGAACAATTGATTGAATACCAATTGCAACCTGCGTATACGTTGTAACTACGCACGCGTGCACGGCAGGCATCTGGATGTAGTAATGTCTTTCATGTCGTTTTAATCACAGATGCATGTGAGCCATGCGTGATACGATTCATCGAATGCATCGCAATTGCATTCAAGACGCGTTTCGTTTGCAAGCCTCAACTCAGCTTCACTAACTTAAAGGTCGGTGTCAAAGCATGGTGCGATCAGTGTTACACGCAATATCGTCGGCTTCAAGGCACTGGTCGTGGCAGGCAGGATCGAAGCAGTACTCGACGTCAGCAAGACCTGAAACGGAACCTCCGCGTGCTGTTAGGTGCGCATGTGGGCGCATTGGGCTATCCCCAAATCTTAGGACTTCAAACCTGTTTGAATCTTCATTCTGAATACGCGGAAACGTAGCTGAATTCATCAGGAATTGTTCAGGGGCCTCGGCTGCCATCCTACCAACGCTCTGTGCCCCTCACGACGCGCGCCCGATCTCGCTGTTCTGCGTGGACAAACCCTCCGGATCTCCCTCCCATGTAAAAACTTGCCTTCACATGTGCTTTAATTTAATGCTGAGCTCAGCTGAGTATGATGTGCTGACCTATGAGTCACTCCTTGTGCGCCAGTACTACCAGTTCGTAAAACTAGTTTTTAACTTCATCCTGGAGAACAGAGCGAAACCCCTGCAAGTGATTCCATCGATAAGGCCGCTGGATGCGGACAGAAGCGGCAAGTAGCCTCGATCGTGATGAGAACGCGAACAGCGTACATTTTGACCGATTCAAGCCTTGCCTATTTTCAGCATCGTCGTCCCGAAGCAAGGGCTTACACGTACATGCATCGTGAATTGAAACTAGTATTGCTGTTGTGCCGACTGGCCGAGCTTGGTGCTGTAGTGTTGGCCGTAATCTCAGGCTTGCGAATCCCAGGACAAAGCAGAAAGGCTGACATGCACTGAAAGTTCTGAAAGACTGCGATACGTCGTACTTGCTTGTGTACAGTAGCAGCAGTAGTTCAACAATGTCTACCAGCACCATCCCTGCAAGAGTTCTGCGAATTCAGCTGTTTCATCTTGCTGCAGAGCTTCTGAGATTTCATCATCCCCCCCTCCACCGAGGTAGGCCGGTGCCTGAGCATGAACCGTACGAACACTGCCCTGGGTACGGCGGTGCTGCTGCTTTCTGGATCAGTACCCCTGGTGGATGCAAGAACTCACAGAGCACTCCAGCAGGACGCTGCGCCTGTTGCAGGCACATGCAACGGTGATGGCGGTGCTCTGCCCCCCCTCCCCCCTTGCTGCATTCCCCCAGCAGTAGCATGCATTTCCAATTTCCTTATCACGCGCTAACACCCGCCACCGTACGCAGCACGCTGCAGCGCTTGCCTGCCTGTGGTGCACCATAGCACTGCATGCATATGCCAAAGCCAAACAATGTCAAAGTCTTTCCTGGTACATGACCCATTCTATGGAGTTATGCCTGTAACTTGACATAAAATGTCCAATTCGAGCAACAACTGTGAGTGACGATGAGTATGTGCAGGATACTCCTGCCCCGCCACCGACCCAGTGAACGTTATTGTGGGAGAAGGGTATGACCCCAGCGCTGTGGACTGGGGGGCGGTTGTTGCGGACATCGTTCAGATTGGTGTGCACGAGCCACGCTTCTGCAACTTCGCCGTGCGATCATGGTTCCATGACGTTGGCGGCTTCCACAACAACATCCGCCCAGGCCACAACGTTCACGGGGACGACCTGCACCCCTTTGATGGCGCCGCTGACGGCTCCTTCCTGACAGACTTCTCCGAGACTGACCACACAGACGGCGCTCTGCACGGCTTTGGCTACTTCAGTCGCCATGTGATGCTCCAGGTAAGGCTCTGCTGTGCATGCATGCATGCGTGCGCTTGTGGCACTCGGGGTGCCTGTGTTTGGAATTGGGTTGTGAATGAATTCGGCGGTTTCTGCGGAGTAGTATTGTGCATGCGTGCCCAAAATGGTAGAGACGTTTTGAGCATGGAATCCCTGCAATTGGTTTCATGTAGCAGAGCATGCCATCCTCTGCATACTGCGTAACACATCTGTACTCACACATTCAGGGGCATTATCTGTGTCTTAGGAAGTGAGCGCAGAGCACTAGTCATGAAGCATCAGAGCATGCATGCATGTGGCACTCGCGATGCCTGCTATCAGACAGCACTAGTCATGAAGTATCAGACCTGCCAGTCACAGCTTGGGGGCTGTCCCATTCATCCGTCACACATGTCAAAAAGAAGCAACGACAGGGAATCAAGCAAGCATCTCTACCCACATGGTGCACCTGTCAAAAAGGAGATACGGTGGTGCAGATCGCGGCGGCGCATGGTGCTTCACACGCGGACGTCCTCACTGTGGCAGCCGCCAAATGCACATCTGAGGTGCTTGATGGCACTGTGGACATCGCGGCCCATTGCGAGGCGCAGGGCTTCCCCCTCTACGTGCGCCCTCCCCATGCCATCTCTCCATTCTGTGTTTTCATGCGTTGATTTACTGGTACATGAGCCATTCTATGGAGTTTCGCATGTCACTTTACACCCCTTGCTGCACAAGACAGTGTGTGAATCTGCACTATAGGCCTTTGCAGCACCAGAATCTAGCCGCATGCGTTGAGCACACTTCGAGATAGTTGTTCTCTTGGAGCATTGCATGCTTCTTTTCTGGGCACATGGCCTGTTTCTTTTGTGTGAGGTCGAGCTTAGTTGTCATGCGTTGATTCTCTGGTACATGAGCCATTCTATGGATTTGTGCCTGTAACTTTACAGGCCTGTAACTTTACACACTTCTTGAACAAATGGCATACTCGAGTGTGGAAGCAACTGTTGGAGTGCAGATGGGGAAGATCGACTTCACACCAAGTACCTCGTACACACAGAGGATGTCAGAGGACAAGGCCGGCAACGCTCCTGAAACCCACACCAGAATGGCCCAATACGCCAATTTCTTCATGCATGTGCGTTCTGCCTCCACCACCGTGCCTGCCCATGCATCACCTGCTTCGAATCGAGGTGGTATGAGCCATGCATGCCATGCAGGAAGTGTGTCAAGTGTGTAAAGTTACAGGCATAACTCCATAGCATGGTTCATGTACCAGCAAATCATCGCATGCTATGCAGGAAGTCAACGACCGTATTGCGGACTCAAACTGGAAGCTTGGCATGGGCGAGGTGGTGAGCCTGATGGGTTCGCACTCGATCTTGATGTCGCATGGCTGCACCACCAGCCACAGCATGCCGGAGGGGGGCGCACCAGCCCCAGGGGACCGCACATGCAGCGGGCTGGGTGGCAAGCAGCGCATGTTCACTTGGAACAACGCCTACTTCAAGGTGTGGTTCTGGCGGCAGTCCATCAACTTCTGCCCATCGCCCTCTCATGAGTTTGTAAGAGTTTGAGCCTCTCATGAGGCATCGCCCGCATCCATGGATATCCAGCTCCCATTTATGTTGAACATAGCCAGTCTACTTTGACCACTGGACATATGAGCTCAGATGTCCAGTGGTTAAAGTAGACTAGCTATGTTCAACAATTTACATGCATGTGCAGCTGGACTGTGCATGCATGGGTATGATGAACCCAGCAGGACATCTTCTT
Organism: Ulvella scutata; assembly: GCA_032359135.1. Classification (NCBI taxonomy): domain Eukaryota; kingdom Viridiplantae; phylum Chlorophyta; class Ulvophyceae; order Ulvales; family Ulvellaceae; genus Ulvella; species Ulvella scutata. The sequence goes on from JAUMHD010007567.1 coordinate 9,686, forward strand.
TTGTGTGCAACGGGCAACTGGCTCGATGAACTCAATGTTTCTGACCACTGAAACAATCCGGTGCTACATTCCTCAGTGGATCCATTCTATGGAGTTGCGCCTGTAACTGTAAATGCATGTGTCAGTGGTCAGCAAACTTGCTCTCCTGACATCATCCCTCCTAGAAGCGATGCTATGCAGCATTGGTTGTCATACATTTGTACTTGGCAGCAGTGTCAGGATCATCTTGTTCGCTTTGGTCACTGCGCTGCAGCTCCAGTGGTGATGGAGGGTGCAGGATGTCACTGCTGGGTTTTGCAATCAAGACCGGTTATTGCCAGATGAGAGCTTGGAGGGCATCCGGGACTTCAACATGGCGCCGGAGGTCTTACAGGGCACCACTCAGTGTGGCTACCACAGCACTGATGCCTTCAACCTTGGCGGAAAGCTGGAGTGCAAGGTGTGGCCTACACCGTTCCCTGTCACCTGTGCATCTTCCCTTCTGATGTACTGTAGAGCAACGTGATGAGCACTCGTACCCCTATGTGCACCAGAAAATGTGTGTAAAGTTACAGGCTTAGCTCCATAGCATGGCTCATGTACCACCAGAAATCGGTCGGGTTAGGATGAGTACGAGTCAACGCATCGCATATTGGCTTGGTCGTGCTGTTTTGTGCAACCAGTTCTCGTATGAGTTGCTTTAGGAATTTTAAATTCTTTTGTTATTTAATTTTATTAATTTAAAAAAAGTTTGATTCAATACTTTACATGGAAGAGTACCCTGCCCTGGCTCGTGGTCGTGGGATTGTGTTTCGTCACTATTATCGCAGTTTGGCTAAGAGTGCTGGGAAAGACTTTCGTGATGGTGCTGTTGTGCCATT
>JAUMHD010007578.1:0-10533 GCA_032359135.1 Ulvella scutata
GACCTACAATGAGGGCGACACCTACACCTCAGGTGACACACACATCTACACCGAGCCCCCAGAGAACCCCCCCCCCCAGTGAACCCCCCCCCACCAGAGAATCCCCCCCCTCCAGAGAACCCCCCACCACTAGAGGAAGACGAGTCATCAGACTAGAACCAAATAAGGAGGGTGATCAAGCTGAAGGAGGCTCTTGCCAGGGGTTCTCGGCTGAAACAATCCTTTCCCAGCAACGATATGTTGCTGACCTCGGTGCTAGGGTAGTCACTCAGTGTGATGTGTCAGGGTGTTCGTGTTTGTGCTGTCGTTGGGCTGCCATGTTCATGTGGATGCTTTGCATCTACGCAAGTGCGATATAAGAGATGTAGGAGCGTGGGGCTGCGGCTGCCTCGCTGCTCTGTGATCTGCTGAGACGGGTTCGTTAGGGCGACGTTCTATGTAACAGCAGTAGCAAAACACATTTCTTGATGCTGCAGCAAAGATCACCTAGTTGTGCATGTAACAGTGCCAACCGAACCGATTGGCACTTTGCAGCGTCAGCACTGTGCAACGCAACGGATTGAGACCGCCAAGTTTCGTATCGCATGAACTGCTCGAGCTCGGGCACATGTATGATATGATCAAACTGAGCATGTATTCAGCATGAACTGAATTGTTTTAAAATTACGGCCCCTTTTGTTTCATGCAGAAACCTGCTTCTGGTTGGCTGGGCCTGCGAAGCAAGGCTTTGTGACAAGGCTTGCTCTCTTCAATCATGTAGGAAAGATGGTGGCGGTGCTCACATTCTTGAAGGCCGCGCTCAGGATACGCTGCCAGGCTTTTGAAGCGCAGTTGCATCAGTTGAACCGCCTGCGGCGCAGGCATGTACACCCATGGGTGCACCCAGTCATCTACCTCCCACACGCACCCAAAGTTCATCATGTAGAAAGCATCCACATTGCCGTAGTTGCTATCAGCTTTTTTTCATAAAATACATGCGAGTAACACACGCCTTGTGGTGTACACGCCGTTCTGGTAGTATACCCGTATGCTGATGTGTGTCCGTGCACAACTGCCGCCGCCTGTATCACATGTGATATGCACATGTTCACACCCCGCCCGCGAAAGCAGAGAACTTGAGCGCTGACGTCACATCGCGGAAACCAAGATTCGAACAACCAAGACACCCTTCGTATCGCCACAAAATGCACTAGCACCCGCTGGAAACACTACATGTACATCACATGATGTACGAAGTGGGAGTAAAAGATGAATGGATGGCTTGCCCAAGGTTCCAGCCATCGTGCTTGCACCAGCCATAGTAACCATTAAATATGTACTCAGGTTCTCTGGCATGAATCCAGCCAGTTTCCTAAGTCATGAGGCCTGCTAGCAACTCTAGTGATCAGCTTTGCGAGATGTTTCCTAGGCTTCCGGGGGTTGCCAAGTCAAGTGTACTGCCGACACCTGTAGCCCCCTCCAGGCTTCGTTAGCAAAACTGCACTCAATTGTACAGCTGTTCGTGACCAAGGGAAGCGATGATTTGTATGCCCTATACCCGTGGACAGGCTTGCCGAGTTTGTTGAGAGGCTCGAGGGGCAACACAGCTTTCGCGGAAAAAACAGATGCACGATCTGCCACCATCTTGCAGGCATGCCGGTATGTGGTATGTATGAACCTCCGTCGTTGCAGGCACATCTCCAGCTGATCTGGTGGAATTGGTACTGAACCATACAACTTTGGAATGGCTATCACCCCCGCCCTTGTTGTCACAACAGATAGTGACCAACCCGAGTTCCACCATTGCGCAGACAACAAGCGCGGGGGCTATCACACGTATCGGAACACCAATGTCAACTTCAGCAGAGATACCGACACCAACTTGACAACGTTTGAACAGTGTTGGTGAACCAGTGTTGTTTAAGCAATGAAGAAGCAGGCGGCAGACGTTGGTTCACTGTACCTGGTGTACGCATTCTGTGCCACTCAAGTGACGAACTGTCGATCAGCAGAACATCATGAGTGATACATGTAGTTTACAGCGAGAGCTGGTGCATTTATGGCGATCCGAAGGGTGTCTTTGTTGTTCGCACCTGTCTAAGGCATGCGCGGTTGAACAAATGCGCCAATAGACGGTCTGGGTACGCGCTGAAACCGGAGGAAAGAGGAAAGTGCATGGTTCAATGTATAAAAGAACTTTCCGAGACTGGTGTGTTGTCTTGTGCTGACAGCGTTTTAACATGGTTTCAGCGATGTGACGTCAGCGCTCAAGTGATCTGCTTTCGGGGGCGGGGTGTTCACACCCCGAATGTACGCCCCGTATACGGGTACGCCCCATATGCGGGTTCACACTCTGCCTTTCAGGCCTCTTTCCAGCAAAACGTGGCAGCATACGCCGAACTACGTCACCACCAGGGTTCAAAGGCTGGTGCATCATGCTTTACATGCAGCTACCCGTGGAAAACGGGCGGGGAACGGCATCCTAGCACCGCCGCACCGCTCAAGGCTGTCGGCGTATGCACGCCGACAACCTAACAATGTGCACAGTGGCCTAAACAACCGCCAAGGTACATACTATGCACGTTGCGTTCTTGGTAAAAGGGCATCTGAGACACTTCATTGCGGATTTTACGTGTGCATGCTACCTTTCGAGTGATCCGTGGGAAGGGAAGCGATGGGCTCGACAAAAGAGCTGCGTTGCGCTGCAACCAGTATCCCATATCTACACGACACAGCGCCAGAAGTGCACTACAAATGTTACACACTGGACTTATGACACTGGGGCTGTGGCACATATACATGCGACGCGAACTAGGAAGCGTGCGCGTTCGGTGTACAAGCGCTTGAGGCAGATACCACGCACCCATCCGGCAGTTACCGCGCATGTTCTCCGATTACAATTTCGTTCACTTGCAGCCTCCAACAGAACCGTTGATATATCAGCCGAATCCTGTGCCTTCGAAGCACATTAACTGTCGTCTATCCATGCATCAGCATTGCTTGTTGCAATCCTCTGCGATCACGTGCATCCATCGCACACTGTCCAAGCGTCCTGGGCCCGCCTGCCTCCGTACCTCTCTGGTCTTGTTCGTGTTTACTGCAGCGCCCGGAATCAGCCCTGCAGCTAACGTTAGCAGCAGTATGAAGCACCAGTTAACAGTTCTTGGTGGAGATGCAGACACTGTTGTGGTGGCAAGTCAGCCAGGCACTTCACACCCATGCTCCTCTGCACTCGGACAGTGTCCGTTCGCTAACATTGGAATTCGAGTAGTGTTGTTTCTCCCTCTCAGAACATCAAGCTCCTCAGCAGCAATGGCCTTACGCTACCACTGCAACGTCGGCAGTGCACCTCCATCGTGGTGCTCCTGTGCTTCCCATCTGCTGCTGTGAAGGCAACGTCCTCGCAGGGTGGCCTGAATCACGGCTCATGCTACCTTTGTTACGAAATCTTGCTTCCTGTACTCCACTGGTTGCTCCTGTTGCGCATGCATGGAGGCCCGTTGCAGAGCGTGTGCGCCCTCCCACATACAGGTGAGAGAATGAAAGTACTTCCCTAGCATTCAGCTCTCAACAACAATCACTGCAACTGCAATCAAGTGCATCCTTCTTGATGCTGTGTGGGCAATAATCTACTTGCACATGTTGAGATGTTGCCACCAGATGCTTCCTGTGGGCCACACATGGAAGTGTGGCCTGGGTGGCCTCGCTGGTGGTCGGCGCTGTTGGGGGAAGTGCCATTACTTCAAACGAAGAGTTAAGGCCGCCAAGTACTACTATTCCACTTTAAGACAGATGACATCGACAGGACTGTAGAACTATGAATTGTATGAGTCAGCAGTAGGAATATTGCAGAGAGCGATCTTGTGTTCTTGTCATGACCAAATAATTATACTTGCAACTCCGGCCACACGTGCATCGTGCTGAAACCGATTCAGGTTGTACGTGGCTGCCTGCTGAGTCACAAAAAGGCCCCAAGGATCTTGCGAACCCCGAAGGAAAGGGGCAGCAGTGCTGCAGAGGGTGGGGTGGGGGGGGGGGGTGGGTGCATTCACATCTATGATGTACAACAGTGTGTCATGCACATATGCCTGCAATACCAAGGTAAAGTTTTCATGTAACCAAGTTTCACTGATACATGTACCGCTACATGTATCAGTGGCCATCATCTTTGGTTACATAAACAAAGCCGTACTATCAACATGAAGGCCTCCGCAGCGGGTGGAGGCGCCACATGCTAACAGCCTGCAGTTATGGTCTGCTGCGCAGTTTTGGACTTGTACCTGCTCCGGCAGTTGGACTAGCCGGGCCTGCGGACACTAGTGCAAAGAATTTTTTTCATGGGTTGTACATTGGGTCGGGGGTGCGCCCCCATTTTATCCTTTTATCCTAGTTTGGCTCAAAGTACTGGACTTCCGTGCTGGCCATGGTGCTGGCCATGGTGCTATATTTCCATTCGAATGATGTGGTGCTTCGTAGTTTGACGTTGCGTGCTATTTGGGTTCTTCTCCTTACATTGTCTTTCAGGCTTGCACCACACAGGCGCAAGCTTGTAACACATACTTTAGTTTTGGTTTTTTGTCAGTCAGGAAACGCAGGCCCAGCTGATGCTCTACGTCACGCCCAAGTGCAATAGAATCCTGATGCTGTCGCAAGCATACAACTTGCAGTAGCTGTTCGGCAACTCGACTCTTATGAAGCATGCGTGGAGAGACCGGGGTTCTGCTCGTGCCGCGGTCTACATGCATTCACCCAACTTTCTTCTGTACAAAAGGAGACTCGAGCTCCTTCAACATGGATGCTACCTGTTCATCATGCCTTTCGTGTCTTGCGAGGGAGTAGGTTCGCTGCCTATAGTATGGAGGACGCGTAGGACTCGTGCACAGCAGGTGATGCAAAGAACTGCACATATATCACACAACCGCTTGAACAACGATTACCTGTGCGCACGTTCGGTATACAAGCACGCAAGGAAGATAGCACCCTCCCGTTACTTACGGTCTTTGATTTCAATCGCAAACGCATTTCCTCTTTGGCAATGTGAAACGTGGAGTCTCTGCAGCTGGTGGCATGGCTATATATGCCGGAGGACGCGCCTTTGAAGCATCATCATCTCTCAGCGATCCACGCCTGTACTTATTTGTTGTCTCTCTTTGCAATTCTGTACGTCCAGCACGCAGTGTGTGAGCGTTTTTGTGCAGCATCCTGGTGCGTGTCCTATCCCTGGCATTTTCCGCTGACCGCAGGGCCCTGCAGCTACACGTTTACAAAACATCGCACTTAGCTGTAAAATATGCTATTCTAAACATCTTGGAGGAGATCCAGAGTGGCCTTGATAAACGCGTTGATATAACCATGACCGCAATTGCATTTCGTTTCACGCTTTGTCGGCGGTCCACCAGTGTCGCTCCTGTGCCTGCCATTTGCAGCTGAGAAGGCAGTGTGCTTGCAGCGTAGCATATTTTACTGAAAAAGTCCTTGCGGCGTTTGTTGAGCATCTTTGCCTCCTTGTAGACGTCAGTGTTTGCTCTTAGTGGTCGCTCAAAGCCAGTGAAGAGATCCATGAAGGCACACTTCCCCAGCACTCCCACTGACCCTCCTCAGCATTCCGCTCTCCACTGTCGCATGCAAACAACATACCTAGCTATGCTACCTTCGTCCCGTCCCTGGCCCCCAGCAAGAATTCAATCATCATGTTATACTTTCATTGTTGAATATTTGAACGTTAGAATGTTCACGGCGAAGGTGGGAAAAAAAATAGGCAAACTGGGAACCACGTGAGTGCACAATGAGTGCTGGGAACGACTTTCGTGATGGTACTGCTGTGGTATTCAAGTGAGGCGGGGGTTTTGTGTATGAGTTTCTTCTACATATTCAGGTTCCTGCCTATTCACTACCTGTCCGGTTTATCCAGATCGTGTGCACAATTGAAACAAAGAAAGGCAGGCACATGTGCACATGTGCACGGCCCCTCATCCCAAGTGCTAGCGCTCTGCAGCCACTGCTCCACGCCCAACCATGCGCATTGCTATAGATATACCTTTCTGTGCAGACCCAGCTGTGAAAGCAAATACACAATGGCAATGAAGGGCTTGGTCATGCTGGCAACCCTCACCGGCGCTCTAGCGGCTCCGATGGACAGGGACCTCCGCGCGGCGAACTTCTTCAGCAGCACCGGCGGCACAGGCACACTGCAGTACTCGCGCGCGCTCATGCACGACAGAGCGCTCATGCAGGATGGAGGCTATGGCGGCGATGGCACCCCCGCACCCCCTGCTGGCGGTGTCCCTGCCCCCCCAACCCCCCCTGCTGGCGGTTCGCCTGCCCCCCCAGCCCCCCCTGGTAGCACCACTGGCAACAATAACAACAACAAAATCGACAATTCGAAGAGGTACACGAGCCAGAACACTCTCAATGAGGGCGATCATCATGAGGGCGATCATCATGAGGGCGACACGTACATAACATATAATCCCCACCCAGGATATCCGGCGCCCCCCGCCTCCTCTCAGGCCCACCCACACCCCGGGGACGGATCATCCTCAGGGAGCCCCCCGCCGCCAGAGGATGGATCATCCTCAGGGAGCCCCCCGCCGCCAGAGGATGGCTCATCCTCAGGGAGCCACCCGCCGCCAGAGGACGGCTCCTCCTCAGACCCACCCCCACCTCCAGAGGACGGCCCAGCATCAGGGAGCCCCCCGCCGCCAGCAGACCACTAGTCGTGCGCGTAGATGCATCATGATGAGGATGGTGGAGCTTGCCAGGGGACGCAGGCTCCTACCAGAGGTGCAGGACACAGCCGCAGCAGCAGCGGCGTGCACGAACACACCACTGCAACAGTCAATGAGCAGCTCTCTTTTGAGGGGGCTAAGTCACCTGCAATGATGCTTGCCCAGCATCGATGTTGTTAGCTCTGGTGCAGCGTAAGATAGGCACTGTGCATTGCTTGTGGTTGCTTGTGCTGCTGTTGTTCTGAGGCATACGTGAGCATGCAAGTAGCTTTCATCTGGGTAAGCAGGCTATAAGAGTTGCAGTAGAGGAGGGCTCGTGTAGTGGCTTTGCTCTACGATTGGGATAAGATGCATGAGGGCCAGGCTCAATGTAACAGCAATAACATGAAACGTTCAGGATGCCGCGTACAGGATCATCCACTTGCACACATGGGGACCAGCCAATCGATTGGTATTCGTTGTTTGGGGCACTGCCAGAAGTTATAAAGCGAAGGATGGGGTGACCAAGTGTGACCATGAAATTGAAGAAGAAGCACGAAATTGTCCCCAATCACTAAAGCACGCCATGACAGGCGCTGGTGGTGTGTTCACGTGTACATGCTAGCAGGCTGCACATAGGCTTCTGGACCTGAACTGGGAACATGAAACCCACAGCGCTAGCTACCTGCAGCGGACGACAAGTGGTGACTGAACTCGCAGTCCAGAGCACACCCTGTGGCACAGACGTTCTGTCCTAAAAGGCACAAACAATGCAGCAGTAATCTGTTCGCTTGATTTCATCAAGCATGCGTGTCCCCTGATCCGCTGCTGTGCGTGCACAAGTTGCGGCGAGACATGCATGCATTCCGTGCGCAAAGATAAGATAAGGGTTCACACTCCGCGTATAATGGCTCGAAACCCACAACCCTGCAACACGCGCACAAACTTGTACAGCTCCTAAAGCTACGCCGTCAAGCTTTGGATGCAGGTGCTCGTTGCAACCGGGGAGGCGACATCTGCACACCGTCGCACTGACCAATCTGTTTGTGCACATCGGCCTCGGCCACCGCAGAGATCACATTCGGTGCATGTTCTTCTTGAAACGAGGACAACAAGGCACACAAGGCACACAAGCCCCTTCATTCAGGATGGTATGTGTGTATAGTTCATTCCATATTTTACGTGGTAATCGATACGTGTATACGCTGCGGATGATTCCACAGGCAGTGCTAGCACACAGCGAGCTCACACCGCTTCACACCGTGGTCTGCAGGCTGCTGCATATATGCTTACCACGCAAACGAAGAAGTGTACACGTTCGGTGTACAAGTGCTCGAGGCAGATGTAACCTCCCCGTTATGGTGCATGTTCAAAGTTTTCAATGGACTGTTCGCGAGCGCCTTCTCTTTGGCGATGCAGGCCACTGCTATATAAGCTGCTATACACCCGAGCCTGCTGAATCGTCATGTCCCATCTATCTATGCCTCTGCCTTCGGTGTTGCCTTCATCCACGATCTTTTTCATCACGACCAGTGTTAACGTTCCGGTGTGCTGCGTCCTGTCGATCCCTATTATTGATCTGCACTGACTGTCTGCCCTGACTGTCTGCATAACGAACAAATACAACCACAGAGTATTTGCAGAGCTATAACGTCGTTCATCTGCACGATTGCAATACTTCTGAAGCGCGGGTGTATTTTTTTGCTCCAGTGTCACAGCCCATGCAACCTTTGTTGCGTATCGTTGCTTCCTTTCACACGCCGTTTTCTCTTCGTGCTCGCACAGGGGCGCTGCTGCATCTGCAGGGGCGCTGCGGTACGTGCACCCTTCCCCAACTCTCCGCTCTCCACTGCCGAATCCGCACAACATCCTTGACAATTTCTGTTATGTTTCGAGCAAGAAAACTTAGAATGCTTGCTTTTTGGTGCTTGAATTGTGTTAAAGGTTTGAATGTTCGCGGCCACTTTACACACACCAATGTGCACATGTATCACTGGCTGTTCGGCACAGGTGTGCACATGTGTGTGTATGCGAAACGCGAGCACCGTGCAGCAACCACGCGCGTCCCCTTCAGGTGCAGTGCTAAAGATGTGTCATGCTGTGCAGACCAACAGTGAAGACAAATACGCAATGGCGATGAAGGGAGTGGTCATGGCGGCCACCCTCATGGGCGCGCTTGCAGCTCCGATCGACTTGGACAAGGGCCTCCGTGCGGCGCCGCTGCTCAGCAGCACCAGCGGCTCTGACAGAAGCCTGCTAGAGTACTCCAGAGCGTTCATGCATGATAGGGCGCTCATGCAGGGTGGAACCTATGGCGACAACAACAACAACAACATTAACAACTCGCAGAACTACAATGACATGAAGACTTACAATGAGGGCGACACGCATGTCACGCATGTCCACAACCACCACTGGCCAGGCGAACCTCCAGAGGACGGCTCCACACCAGAGGTGCCCCCCCCGCCAGAGGATGGGGGCTCGCCAGATGATGGGGGCTCACCAGATGATGGGGGATCACCAGATGATGGCTCGTCCTCTGAATAGAAGCATGATGCTGAAAGGGACGGTGGCAGGCGCAGCAGAAAAAAAAGAGCACGAGCACTGTACATGAACGCTCAGCTGTGCGCAAGTGCGTGACCAGCACTCAGTTGAGTGAAACATATCTTTGAACGAGAGTTATGCCCATGAAGGGCTTCGTCCTCAGCACGTCCTTAGAGGCGAAGCCAGCAATCGTTACCTTGTATGACACAACACTTGTCCAGCATCAATGTACTGCGGTGAGGTAGTGGCAGGCACTGTTTGTCCGTGTCTGCTGTAAGGCATGGGGCCTGCACAGCCACAGTCGTGGGGGAGGCTTGCATCGCACCAGTGCATGATGGGGAGGAGGTGCTTGAGGAGCACGGTCCTGTCATCTGGGGAGCCAGATTCAAAACGCCGAGTTTTATTGCAACATGAATAATATGTAACGTCTTGCCTGAAGCAATCCCCACCACGATTCCCTCCACTTTTTGTGGAAGTTGCATTGACAGGACACGTGCCTCGCCACTGTCGATGTCACTTTCATCCCCCAAAGCTCCCAGTCACTTCTCCGCCCCTCGCACACTTTACCAGGCATAGAAGCACCCTGCGCTGCAGCCCATCAGCAGCGAAAATCAAGGCGTCCCCAAACAGCAGCACTCTGCGTCATGAGCACCACACCACACGCTGCACGCTCGTCTATGTCACCGTGTACACCACTGCACATCATCAGCATGCCCACCAGCTGCACAGCGGTGCCGCAGCGGGGCCATGTGCGCCATGCACATGATAAGCATGCACAGCAGGTGCCCCCCCGCCTGCGATATGGCCATGTCATCTAGGATCAGCAAGCTATGAATCCAGAGGTATGAGGGGCCATGTCATCTAGGAGCGGAGCCGTGGAGCTTGCGGGCGGCGACAGCCTGGTCGAGCGCGGTGGCGAGGCTCTGGATCTCGCCACGTGTGCGCTGCCGGTCCTTGGAGCCGGAGTTGCGGATGCGGTCCACGTACGACACCTTGACTGGCTCAAACTTGCGCATCGCCGCCGCCAGCTGCACAGCAGCCTCACCCTTCACTAAAGGCCTGCTGTGCCGCGCGCACGGCTGCACTGTAATGTTGCTCGCAGTGGAAAGAGCTTTTCAGGAAGCAGAATGAAGATGACGTAAGATGGAAGGGGATGGGGGCACAACAAGCAGAGCCGCACACGTGCGCTGCGTGCGTCGAGGGGCTGTGGCTCTGCACAAGGAAGCCGCACACACACACACACACACACACACACACACACACACACACACACACACACACACACACACACACACACACACAC